>PVJI01000411.1:0-269826 GCA_004026765.1 Micronycteris hirsuta
AATCAGTCCCTTTAGCATCTCTTGCAGAGCTGGTTTGGTGGAGGTGTATTCTTTTAGACTTCTTTTGTCTGGGAAGCTCCTTATTTGGCCATCTATCTTGATTGAGAGCCTTGCTGAGTAGAGTAGTCTTGGTTGCAGGCCTCTGGTTCTCATTACTTGGAATATTTCTTGCCATTCTCTTCTGGCTTGGAGTGTTTCCGTTGAGAAGTCAGCTGCTAACCTTATCGGGGCTCCCTCGTATGTTACTTCCTGTCTCTGTCTCGCTGCCTTTAAAATTCTCTCTTTGTCTTGGAATTTTGCCATTTTAATTATGATGTGTCTTGAAGTGGGCCTGTTTGGGTCCTTTTGATTGGGACTCTCTGTATTTCTTGGACTTGTGTGACTTTTTCTCTCATCAGATTCGGGAAGTTTTCCATCATTACTTTTTCAAACACACTTTCTATTCCTTGCCCTTCTTCTTCCCCTTCTGGTATCCCTATTATACGAATATTATTACGTTTTATGTTGTCCTGCATTTCCCTTAATACCTCTTCATTCTTTCTGAGTCTCTTTTCCTGGTCCTGCTCTTTTTGGGTGTTTTTTTCTACTTTGTCTTCCAGCTCGCTGATCCGATCCTCTGCTTCATCGAGCCTACTTTTGATTCCTTCTATTGTGTTCTTTAGTTTAGATATTGTATTCTTCATTTCCGCTTGGCCCTTTCGGATAGTTTCTATTTCCTTTTTCATGCTGACATAGTTTGCAGTGAGTTCATTGTAGTTTCCCTGTAGTTTCTGGAAATTCTCTGCGAGATCATTGAGCTTCTTGAGCTTCCTGATAATCAATGCTTTGAACTCAATATCTGATAGTTGGCTTGCCTCTGTTTCATTTATCATTCTTTCTGGGGATTCTTCCTTTCCTTTCATTTGGGGGTTGCTTCTTTGTCTTGCCATTGTTTGTGAGACTCTTCTTGCTATCCTCTGTTTCTTAAATTAATCTGTCAAGTTCTCTGGAGTAGCAAAGTTAATTTTGTCTCACTGTCTCTGTTTTTTGGACTGGCCCCTGTCCGGGACTGACTCTGGTCTTTTCACAGCTCCAGGTTTTTATGTCTCACCTTTAGGTAAAGAGGAGAGAGGACAAGGGGGAAAGAAAGAAGAAAAAGAAAGAAAAAAAAAAGGGAGTGAAGAAAGGGAGAAAGAATACTATAGGGAAAGGAAGGGAGGAAGGAGGAATAAAGTATAAAGAAGTAAAGAGTGGAAGGACGAATTAAAAGAAAAAAAAATTTTTTTTTATCTTTTATAAATTAAAAAATAACAAAACAAAACAAAAAAGTAAAAAAGAGAGAGATATGAGGAGGAGGGGACTAAGAATATTAAAGGAGAGGGAGGAAGCAGGAATTAAAAAATAGTGAAGGACAGAGGAAGAAGAGCTAAAAAAACAAAAACAGAATAAAACAAAACAAAAAAAACAAAAACAAAGAAACAAACAAAAAAAAACCACACACAAAAAAACCCTTCAGCTTTCTGATTTTAAAGCTGTCTGGCCAGGCTGCGTCCGGCTTGGAAAATATTAGTTTTGCTTTTTTTCCTTCCTGAGGTGTACTCTTCGCTGTTGTCCAGACCCCAGCCCAGTTCCTCGGTGTGCTTCTGAGTCCAAACGGTCATTTGATGTGCACCTGATAGGGGCAGCTCTCCCACCGCCTATTTTCTCTCCGCTGGTCTAACTAATAAGTTCTTCCCGCGCCCTTTCTGGATAGTTTGGACCCCGCTCTGAGTCAAGAGTTTGTGCGGTCTGCAGCTCCGGTCTGCCACTCCCCTCAACGGGGTGCTTCTGCCTTATTCCCACAAAGCTGATTGGTCCTGCCGGCCTACGTGCACTGGGGCTGGATGGCAAGGGCTTTGTCCCCAGCTGTCGGTGTGAGCTCCGCACACCTGTGCTGGCTTTTAACTCTGTCCCTGGGTAGTGCGCCAGCAAGCCCCAACCGAGGGGCCCCGGTTGCGCACTCTCCCTGGTATTTTTGAGCTGTCTCTGTTCCCTCTCTTGTCTGTCCCTGGAATGTGCGCCAAACAGCTCTGGCTGAGGGGCCCAGCTGTGCACTGTCCCTGGCCTTTTTGAACTGTGCACGATTAGACCACGGATCGCAGGGTGCGCACAGCCCTTAGCTTCCCGTTTGGTTTTGCAGGTCGCACTTGGCCATAGAGCCGCTGACTGCAAACTGTTCCCAATTCTTTTGGAATGAGCTGGGAAAGTCCTCGGTCCCCGAGCTCAAACAGCCTCCAATTCCCTTGATGGAAGCGCAAGCTGCCCCGGGCCGAGGGCCGACCGTGTTCTCACTCCAGTACTATAGGCAGACTTCCCTGGGCCTCCGAACCGGGTTGCACACCAATCCCGATCGCGTACAGATCCTGGTCGTGCACTGACCTCGGGACGGTTGGGGGCGGGGCCTCTCCAAATAGCCACAGAGCACCACTTTTTTTCCTGTTTTTCCTCTCCGAAAAATTCTTCCTATTTACGCCCGCCAGACCAAACAAGCATCTGACCACTCACAAATCCCAATCTGGCTCCCTCCCCAAGAATCTTGCACCCGATCCGGGCGGCTGCCGGGTCTGGGACTGAATCCCCGCTGAGGGGGACCTTTTCCTTCCGAAGCACTCTGCTTACCGTATGAATGTTCAAATTCCCGTGTAATCTTGGGCATCAATCATCATATGTGTTGGAATACTGCTGGGTTTTCGCCCTGTTCCTCAGAAAATCAACCAGTGGGCAGGAGCAAGTAAACTCTGTTTCCCCTATCTCGCCACCATCTTCCCTCCAAAGTTTTAAAACTTTATGAAATATTTCAAATATTAAAAAATATTTAAATATATAGGATTTAAATAGTAATAATATAAAAATTTAACAAGTTTTGTTCCCAACCCAAGTGATCACACCCAGCTTAAGAAACACAACAGCCACCGTACCTTTGAAGGCTCTCCTTTATCATAGCTCCCTCTTCCCCACGTGTAATGACTTTTCTGTGTTTTATATTAACCTTTCATCTTGTTTTACCAAAGTTTTACCACCTGTGTATATATCATTAAACAATATATTCCTGCATTTTGCTGTGCATAATGCACACCCATGTTTTTGCCCCAAACTTTAGGAAAAAAATATCTTTTGTTTTAATTTTTTAAATTCAATTATTTATTTATTTATATTTAGAAACAAAACCAATGACTATATTCCATGGTATTATTTTGCATATGGATGTCATTATTGCTTTCTAGAGTTACACCTTTTTCTTTTCTTTTTTTTTTTTTTTTTCCCCTGACTGGGAATCAAACCAGTAACCCTTTGGTTCGTAGGCTAGCACTCAGTCCACTGACCCACACCAGCCAGGGCTAGAGTTACACTTTTAATGCATAACATAAATGAAAGAATTAAAAACATATGAAATTAGTACTACCCATTTATAATGTGCGTCCTTATTTTTCCTTTAAAAATGTGTGCAAAATATTGCGCATTATACATGGCAAATTTATTTTCACCTGATTTTGAATTTTATATAAATAGTAATATCTATTATATGCATTTATTAAAGTTTATTAGTGCATTCTCCTGTTGATGGACTTTTTTCCTAAATAAATAATGCTGATGTGAACATTCTTGCATAGCTTTTCTAATGCACATGTCTAAGGGTTTATAGTAAACAAAGAAGTAGAATAGCCTAGTTATAAAATATGTGTGACTTCAACTTTACTAGATGATGCCAGATAGAATTTCAAATTAGACTCCCACCTGTGAATGAGAGTTGTGGTACATCTCATTATCACCATAACTTGCTATTGTCAGATTTTAAAAATTTGCAGAGCATAAAATGGTATCTCATTGTGGCTTAATCTTGCCTTTTTCTCATTGCTGATGTAATTGAGCATTCTTTTACATGTTTAGAAGCTGTTCACTTTTACCCTTTGGTGAAATGCTTTTTCATGTCCTTTGTTCAGTTTTCTATGGAGTTGTTATTTTCCTGATGATATTTAGGAGTTCTTGATATGTCCCTAATATTAATAATTTACTGGTTATACACAGTTCTAAAATTTAAAATATAATTCTTTCCTTCTGAGTGGTGAGGGAAGACATCTACTCTCCTGGGATAACTGGATATTCTCATGTAAAGAATAAAATTGGACCCATTACCTCATACCATATACAAAAATTAGCTTAAAAATGAATCAAAGACCTGAATGTAAGCACTAAATAGAAAAAAACTCTTAGAAGAAAACATGGGTGTAAATTTTTGTGATCTTGAGGTAGGTAGTGGTTTGTTAGATATGATACCCAACACGTAAACAGCAAAGGAAAATTAGATAAATTGGACTTCATTAAACTTTTTTTGTATCAAGGACACCATCAAGAAAGTGAAAAGAAAATGGCAGAATGGGAAAAATATTTGCAAATCCTTTATCTAGTAAGAGATTTGTATGCAGAATATATAAAGAGCTTTTACACTTCATTATTAAAAGGATGTAACCAAATTTAAAAATGGACAAAGAATCTGAATAGGCATAAAAGTTAAATGTGAACAATAAGTACCTGTAAAGATGCTCAACATTGTTAGCCATTAGAGAATCACAGTGAGGAAGTACTTCATATCCAGTAGGATGGCCATAATAATAATAATAATAAAAAGATAGTAGCAAGTGTTGATGAAGATGTGGAGAAAGTGGATCCTTCATTACTTCTGGTGGGAATGTAAGACGGTGCAGCCACTTTGGAAAACAGTCTGGCAGTTCCTCAAAGATTAAACAGAGAGTCACCATATGGCTCCACAGTTCCACTCTGGCGTTGTCTTAGTCAGCACCGGCTGCTGTAACAAGATAGTATTGGCTGGACAACTTAGGTGATAGACATTTATTTTTTTCGGTTCTGGAGGCTGGGACGTTCAAGATTAAGGTGCTGGCAGCTTCCTTTCCTGGTGGGGACCTACCTGGCTTGCGGACAGGAGCCTTTTTGCTTTGTGCCCACATGGTGAAGAGAGAGAAAGCTCTGGTCTCTCTTCCTCCTCTTCCTATAAGGACACTGATCCCATGGGGGCAGGGGTCCCACCCTCATGACCTCACTGAAATCTACTTCCTAAAGCCTCTACCTCCTAATATCACCATGTTGGGAGTTAGAGCTTCAACATGAATTTTGGTGGGGGGAATACAGACATTCAGTTCATAATGGGCATGTACTTAATAGAACAAACAAAAACTATACATGAATGTTCGTAGCAGCATTATTAATAATAGCTAAAAAGTGGAAACAACCCACATGTTTATGAATCAGTTAATAGATAGACAAAGTGTGATATATCCATACAATGGACTATTATTTATCTGTAAGCAAGAATGAAATCTTGATACGTGCTACAGCATAGATGATCTTTGAAAACATTGTATTATATGATATGTCCAGAATAGGCAAATCTGTAGAGACAGATATAGATCTGTGGTTGCCTATGGCTTGGGAGGATGAGAAGTGCAGGGATGGCAGTGACTGCTAATGGGTGAGGATTTTTCGGTGAGGAAGTATGAAAATTTCTAAAATTGATTGTGGTGATAGTTGTAGGTATCTGTGACTATGCATATACTAAAGACAACTGACTTGTACATTTTAGAAGTATAAATTAAATCATATATGACTTATATCACAATAAATCTATTATTTAAAAAAATATGTGTCCAAACAGCATATGGTACATGGGCCCTGGGTCCAATACCCCAAATAGAGGATTCTAGGAGGAATGATTCAGAGTGAATGCTATAAATGGATCCAGGAAATTAGGAAAAGGCACTCAGTTCTGCCGTAACTGGAAATGGATAACAGGCCAAATAACCTTGAAAGAGGTTTTTTTCATTCAAAATCTCTAATGTAAAGATCAGTTGAATTGGGTGTTTTCATGGGAACTGTTTTGCTGTTCACAAATTTATAGGTGTGGTTTTAAACTTGCATTACTTTTTGTTTGCTTTTTCTAGTTATCAAATGCTTGTTAGAAAATCTTGAGGAAGAAATAACTCAAGCTGAAAATTCTCTGCTTCAGGCAGCAGCATCATTTCCAATGTATGGACGAGTTCACTGTATAACAAAGGCTTTGCAGAAGTTACCTCTAAAGTAAGTGTGCCCGCAGTTTTCTGAACACTTATTCTGGGCTCTAAACTCATATTGTAATGTGTCCGGGAAAGGAATGTGTGATCTTACAGATAATTAAAAGTTAGATTTAAAAATGTACATATATACACACATTTTTATTTCTTAAATGTTTCATAAATTGCACAGTTTTGAACCTCTAATTATTTTAACTCTTTTTGTCTGTTGATTTCTGCTTACAAAACTTGATTTTTGCTCTTAGTATAAATACCCCTGATGTCCTTGTTGCAGCAGCCTGCAGTTGGCGAGTGAGTGGAGACGTGTGGTGGAGAGGCTCCTTCGGATGTCCTACAGGCTCTCTGCTGTGGTGTCTCCAGTCATTCAGAGCTCTTCCCCGGAAGGCCTCATCCCAATGGACACTGACTCAGGTCAGCAAAGGAATAAACCTCAAATTAATACATTTTTCTTTCCTTTTTTTTTTTAAAGATTTTATTTATTTATTTTTAGACAGAAGGGAATGGAGGGAGAAAGAGATGGGGAGAAACATCAATGTGTGGTTGCATCTTACATGGCCCCCTGGGGACCTGGCCTGTAACCCAGGCATGTGCCCTGACTGGGAATCGAACCGGCGACCCCTTGGTTCACAGCCCGCACTCAATCCACTGAGCTACACCAGCCAGGGCCATTTTTCTTTCCTTTTAAATTTTTTCCCTAATCATTTCTTTGGAGAGTTATACATGCCAAACAGGGGAGAAAAGTAATTATTATTAGTGATATTTCTGCCTTTTTAATAATATCTTTAAGTGTAACAAAATAACCGAAGTAAATAAATAAATAGCCGGTGATGAGTCAGGCACTTCCTGCCCTGGGGTAAATTGGGTTTTATAATACTGTCATTTCAGAACACAACCTACCAGCTACTGGTAATTGCTGGGACTTCGAGAGCAGGCAGTTATAAATTAGAGAAGTGGCCGTTGATGGGGTTCAGTCAGAGAAGGCAACATTTTAGGAATCTGAAATGGGCAAAGACCATTTAATTAAAAAAATAGGAGGAGATTCTCAAAATGCCTGCATTTAATATCATGAAATTTCATCTGTCCTCTCTGAGCCCCTGAGTCTTTGCAAATGGCCCTGCTAAGGGCCTGTTCATGCAAGTTAGGAGCCTAGGGCTGCTTGACCTCTTGTGCTGCTGCTTTTTAGTCTGGCTCTGCATTCTTTCAGTGCTATCCTCAAATATCTTTCAAATCTCTTTTCTTGTTATCTGCAGGCTTTTCTTAGTTACTCCAGGCTTTTATCTTCTTTTGTTTGTACTGCTCCAGGGGCCTTTCAACTGGTTTCCCCACATCTACTCTTAGCTCCTTCTTGCTACACCCAAAGTAATCTTTTCTAATCATATAATTCATCACGTTACACAAAACCTTTACAGGACCCTTGTGCCCTGCCATACCCAGCCACTCTTATTTAAAATACTTTAGGGACCTCTGACCAGATCTTGTAATAGTTTGGCTCTTGCCGCCTTGCCAGCCTTGTTTCTCACCACTCTCCACTTCCGTGGAGTTGACACAGTTTAATGGGGGTCTTGTCTATTTGTTTTTTCTCCTTGTGCTTAGCACAGTGCCTGGTAGAAACAGATACACAACAAATATTTGTTGTAATGAATAAACCAATGAATTAACAATTCCTGAAAAGATGGGAGCTAAATTCAATGCCGGGGGTGCCCTAAGTGACATATAATAATATAGGTGTACTACAACGGGCCAGAAGGGATTGGCTGTTAACACCTAGAAAACCACGAAGTAAATTTATATTTGGTCTTGAAATAAAGTTTGAATGCATTTTGGAGTGCAAATGAAAGCCTTGTATTAAAAATGCACTGGAAATATAAACACACTGCATCATACAAGGTAATCCCTTGGACTGATAATTTAAGTAACCTGGAGGTGTGTGTTTGCATGGAAAATGTTAGGTTTTGTTCTTAACTAAAAATGACTTGGAAAATGGGTGATGATTCATGATTCTAACACATTTATTTATTTTGGCTGATAATCTAAATATCAAATTTTGATGCCTTGGTTTTCCTACTTAATATATAAGAATAAAGAACACCCAATTTTATACCTGATATTTGGACCAGGCAAGCAAGTACCAGTATAGGGTGGGGCAAAAGTAGGTTTACAGTGTTGGTATAGAAAATAATACAGTAATTAATAAGTAATGATACAAGAATAAACTCTGTTTCGTGTACTCACAACTGTAAACCTACTTTTGCCCCACACTGTATATTCTGGATGAGAAATCTTGAATATTTGTCACCTATTGTGGGTAGGGCCTGCAGAATATGCTGAAAGTGTGGTTGTGAACATGTAAAAATATCTGTCGATCTCAAGAACTTATCTATGGCACACTGATTCCTTAATTTTGCCTTTTCTTTTTTCCTCTGGCTGTCTTTGTTTTTTCCTGCCTTTTTCCCCATGTTATCTGCCATGCATTCTGAATTCCTTGAAAAAAGTCTCTCCAGAAAGCCACAAAAATGAATGGTAGGGTTCTTAAAATTTTACTCTGATCATCCCTCTTTTTTCTCAGTCTCATGGTTTCTTTTGGGCCAGTGTTACTTTTTCATGGCTGTCAAAATTTGTTTGTTTTTGGCAAAATTTCATGGAAACCACAAGAGAACATAAGATGTTGTTTGAATCATCACGATAGCAGTTTGGGTCTTTGTATTTCCCATAATAACTAAAATATAAGTGTATATAGTAGGTATATAGTAAATTAATACCCGTTCTTTGTTCATTGGTTTTGTACCTGATTTGTTCATTTGTTTTAGATGATTACCACTTGTTATTTTCTTTAAAACTCTGGGCCTGGCTAGCTCTTTATTACCTAGTCATCCATTCATTTCTTCAGGCCATGTTACCAAACCTCTGCCATAAGCCAATTTCTGTTCCAGGCACTGGCCATGCAGCAGTGAACAGATAAAAGTTTTGCCTTCAGCCCTGGCTGGTGTGGCTCAGTGGATTGAGCACCAGCCTGTGAACCAAAGAGTTGCCAGTTCGATTCCCAGTCAGGTTATATTCCTGGGTTGTGGGCCAGGTCCCCAGTAGGGGGCGCGTGAGAGGCAACCACACATTGATGTTTCTCTCTCTCTCTTTCTCCCTCCCACTCCCCTCTTTAAAAATAAATAAATAAATAAATAAATAAAAGTAAATAAATAAAATCTTAAAAAAATAAAAGACAAATTTTAAAAAAAGTAAAATAAAAATAAATAAAATATTTAAAAGAAAAAAGTTTTGCTTTCATGGAGCTTACACTTTCAGATCCAGTGAGTGCTTGGACAATAAAAACAAAGTTTACTATAATACTAGGACTGGAAATCATGCTTAGAAAGCAGTATATTACTTAATGCATTTAAAGCCAAACATGGAGTCTTTATGATATTCCTGGACTATAAAAGATTGTTTTTGTTGGTGGTGGGGTTTCTTTTATGTTTTTTTTAAATTTTCTCCTTTTAAACCTTGATAACTTATGTTGTAGATAGGAAAACAGCATCATAAAATAAAATTGGTAAACACTTATTGCTCTTTTTTCCCATAATTGAGCACCATATTTGAGATTCTTAGACAACACTCAGAAAATGATTTAAATGGAATGGCAACCTTTGTCCTATGGACAGTTTCTGTTATGGTTTTGTTGTCCCTGCTTCAACCTATTTAACTTATTTGTCATATTTCAAAAGTACCCTCAGTGTCATTAAGACCTTATATAAATAAATTTTACACTATCTATCCCGTGAATCCCTTCTGATAGAGCTGATTATCAAGTATTGAAAATTGCAAATTTTTTTTAAGATTTTATTTATTTTTTTTTTTAATTTTTTTAAAATTTTTATTTATTTTTAGAGAGAAGGGAAGGGAGGGAGACAGAAAGGGAGAGAAACAGCAATGTATGGTTGCCTCTCACATGGCCCTCACGGGGACCTGGCCCGCAACCCAGGCATGTGCCCTGACTGGGAATTGAACCGGGACTGCCTGGTTCCCAGCCTGCGCTCAATCCACTGAGCTACACCAGCCAGGGCAAGATTTTATTTATTTTTAGAGAGAGAGGAAGGGAGGGAGAAAAAGGAAACATTAATATGTGACTCTCTCACGTGCCCCCTACTTGAGTCCTGGCCTGCAACCCAGGCATGTGCCCTGGCTGGGAATTGAACTGGCGACCCTTTGGTTCACAGGCTGGCACTCAATCCACTGAGCCACACTAGCCAGGGCTTAAAAATCATAAAATTTTTTAGGGCAAATAACTACAAGGAAAATCGGCATGTGATGTGAAACTGGGGTTTTATGTACTGTTATCTCTCTCCCTCAGAATCAGCAAGCCGCTTACAGATGATCCTGAGTGAGATTCAGCCACGAGATACTAATGATTACTTCAATCAAGCCAAAATATTGAAGGAACGTGATAGCTTTGATTTGGAGGACTTGAATGCCAATATACCAAATATTGATACATCTGCAGAAGTCAGAGGTAGCATATATTAAATCAGTACTGTAATCAGCATTTCAGTGACAAAGAAAAAAATGTACAAAATGCCCTTTTTATATTAAATCAGAGGCTGCAGATAAATACAGAAGATTTTTAAAAAATGAAGTCTTTTTCGGGCTTATAAGTGATTTTTGGGGGGAATGAATTTATGAAACTCTTACCAGAAAGTGGTGTGCCCTAGTGTGGTATATAAGGCGCTACAAAAAAAGCATTTGAGTGCTAAAACCTCTCTCGCCAGCCGGGCGAGGTGAGAGGAGTGGCGCCCGGTGAGCTTGGGTTTGGATGGCGACCCGACCCGCTTCTCGCGGTGCGCTTCATTGTTTGTTGTGAGTGTCCTCCGAGTGGAGCAGCCTCTCAAAGGAAGCAAGCCTTATCGCACAGTCAGAGGCGAGCTGCTCTGTTGGACCAAGCCTCCAGAATTCAAGTTCTTACTGTTCATTTTCTCATTAGTTGTTTTTTTACAATTTTCTGTAATGCTACAAAAAGTCATCAGAAGCAGTATCTTAGCGATTTATTACATGTTCTACATTCTCCACTAGATGGGGATATTGTCTTGTAAAAATTCGGTTTTTTCCTTAATTGCACAAAGTAACATAAATATGTTTATTATATTAGTTTCAAACAATACAGAGGTAAATATGATTTAAAAACAAATTAAAGTTATCTTTTATCTCCTCCCTAATCCCACTTCTTCCCTTTGAGTGTATATCCTTTTAGATCTATTCTATGTATTTATGTGTATGAACAGTTATCTTTCTAGTTTAGTGGGCTTTTAAAAACACAAGTGGGATTACATTGTAAATATTGTTTTGTTTACTTACCCTTTAAATTTAATAACTTGGATTTTTTTTAACGTTAGTACTAAAATATTTCTAAAACTTGAAAAAGAGAGTAAGGATAATTGCAGCTTATTTGCCATGGAATTTAAATATATTTTGAAAGCAAATTTGTATTTTCTTTTGATTTAAATAGTCTTATTCTACTCTTTCAGTGATAAAAAGCTACTATCACCCACATAAGTAATGAGGTATATTTGTTATAGTCATTTTATGGATTACTGACTGGCAGAGAGAGTTTATTTCATTAATTTCCAAAGGTTAGATGTAAGTTTTGAAACAATATTGTATTTATTTTTTAATTTATTTTGAAAATAATTTATTTAAAAAAGACTTAGCATGATTCCTGGTCATAGGACATGCTCAACAAATGTTAGTTATTTTCTCCTGAGCAAATATAATTTATGACAAATTCGTTTGTTTAACCAGATTATTCTTGGAGAAATGATAAATAAGCTGGTTCTAAGAAACTTGGGATGTGAGCAATCGAATGTTGCAATAGATTTTTTTTTTCAAGGTAAAGAAGGAAAAACATATGATGTAACCGCTCAGATGGTGCTCGTATGCTGTTGGAGAAGTATGAAGGAGGTTTCTCTGCTTCTGGGCACCCTGTGCCAGCTCCTGCCCATGCGGCCTGTGCCAGGACATCCTGGCGCGTTGTTGACAGAGGAGCAGGTAGGGCGAATGTTTGTTTCACCTGGTGTGGTTTCTGGTCAAAGCATAGATCACAACCTTTTATTTATAACTCACATTTTAAAAAATGTTTTGAATATTTCTTGAATAAAATCAGACACATGTCAACTGAAGCAAGTTTTGGTAGTTTAAGAATTAGACCTTGCAATACATTTCAAAACTACAGCATTTTTAGAAACATTTTTTCTAAGTTATGTAAATAACTGTAGATTTTACCTCACTTTTAAAATATGATAAACTATTATTTAAATTTAAATTTTAAATGAAATTGCCTATTTAGTAAAACTCCACGAACTTCTTACATTTTGCGAAGGGAAAAATAATACTGTATCAGTTAATTGTGGACCTCTTGTTCCCCAGTACATTGATAATGAAGTTGTAGCCACTTTGGTCTGTTGGCTTTTATTTCGAGACCACAAAGTTTGTTCAGCATCTGGGACTGTTCAAGTGACTTGAGTGCACTGTTTACAAGAAATTAGCTTACCATAAGCATTTCATTTGGAAATATTTCAGATTTATTAGATTTCTGTTTTTAATTGATTCCCTCTTCCTCTCCATATGGTTTCAACAAATTCATTTTCCAGCAAAGATATATAACACGTACTTTCATTTTTAACCTTTTTCAAATAAAGATAATTTTTCCCTTAGGGTGTTACAACATTTAAGAACAAAACAAACATTGTAGTATGCTAATGCTGATTATTTCTATAATAACTGTGTGACTGTTTCTGTGGAAGTAATGCTAATATTTTTATTCTCACACTCTCTTAGGCTCATGTACTTATTACATCTGGCTAACAGCTGGGCTTGTAATGATGTTGCAAGACCCCGAGGTGGAGAATGGCAGAGGGAACAGTACACTGCCAGCGCCATTGTTTCCTATTCCCTTCAAATCAAATAGGCGTTGGTGTCTTAGAGTTACTTGCAGGCATTGCTGGTGACCGGCTGCGGTGCCAATGCCGACATCTTTGCTGAGGAATCCAGCTGTGACTAATGGTTACTTCTCTGGTGTTCACCGTCTTTCTGAACAGCACACATGTGCCAGAGTCCCTTGACTTCTCAGCTTTTCAAGGACAAGTTAAAACATCTATCTAGTTTTGGGGCTTGTTGGGTAGTGGGTTTTTTTTTGTTTTTTTTTTAAGTATGGGAAACATTTTGCTTTTACTGTAACTGAGAAAGACCTGAAAGCTTCCTATGACAATTGTTTTGCCTTGACACCTTTCATAGCACCCAAACCTTATGAATTTAATGTATGTGAGATAACCATATTAACGTTGGGAGTTGATATAAAATAAAAGAGATGTTTGTAAAAGAACAGCAGCAATAATAAGAGAGGCTCTTCAAACCAAAGAACTCTTCTAATGACTGTTTTCTTGAGTAAAAAATAGCATCCTGTTTTTCTGTAAAATGTTAGCTTCTAGTCTCATGAGGTTTAGTCATTTGTCTATGTTGCTGTTCATGTGGTGACCTCATATATAGGTTTGAGAAGAAATTAGCAACTGAATGAATGATCAGAAGTGTATGTGACAGCAGTGTTCTGACACAGAAACCCTGTCTTCTGTGGGAAACTTGATTCTTGATCCTGCTGACTTTAAAGAAATGTCTTAGTTTAGGAGCGTTTAGTCAATGAAAACCCAAAGTTATCAAGAAATTAGTGTCATTCATATTGCTAGAGGAGTCCTTCTTTTAAACATAAAATTTGCTCCATGAAATACCTTTAAATTAAAAAAAATACTCCCATGTGCTTAAAACATTTAAGAGTTAAAACATAGAAATGACAGAGAAGGATGAAATTTACATAGGAGTGCCTGGGCCGTGCCCAAGGTCCACCTTCCTTCCAAGGGCACAGTTGCCCTGGCAACACTAGATCTTCTGAGCACCTGGTGCCAAAACTAAGAATTTAAAAGTCAACACCTCAGTTGATGGTGACCATAACAAACCTGCAGAACAGAGGCAGTGAAGTGACTTGTCGGCAGAATGCTACCCTTTGTGGGAGAATGAGAAAATTTGGATTTCTTATTCCCAAGACCAGTATAACTGTGATCTGCTTTTCTCTCAATGGTTGAAGGAGGCTGTTCCGTACATCCGAAAATACCGATGGTCAGCCTTACGCTTGTTTTACTCTCCATTCACCCTTCACTCTTGAAAAACGAGTGTAATTCTATTGTAATTAGATGTCTCGAATGTAGGTAAGAGAGGATTTCTTTTATAGCCCACTTCTTTTAAGCCTGTCCTTGTGGCCCTTTGTTAGAGGGGTGACTGCTTAATTACCATGTGCATGACTGTGGTTTACAGCAGGCCAGCAGGCAGTGAGATTACAGTTTGGGGATTTTTGTTTCAGTAGGAGAACTGGTGCTCATTTGTACTTCTGAGTATTCAGTGTTGCACTCACAAGCTATGAGAGCTGGAAGGGTCACAGAGATGATATTCTCCAGCTCCCTTGTGCGAGGGGAAACTGAAGCCCTCGGACGTTACCTGGTTTACCCAAGATCACAGAACGGGTTTGTGGTAGCTCTGGGACAGGAATCCAATTCTTCTTCTTTCCAGCCTGTGTTCTCACATGGCACAGTGCTGTCTTTGTTCTAAACTGCTCATTGAATTTTTCTTTAAATTTAATTTTCCCTACTTCCCATACTCAACCAAATTTTTGCAAGCAACAAGACAGTAAGGTAACTTGCTACTGAACTTTTTAGCAAATGATTCATTTCCCTAAATCACTAGTGGAGCAGTGTATCCTCCGCAACTTCACCAAGAGGAAAATGTGTTCATTCAGAGGCATGTCTGACTTTCCCCCTGCAAGGTAATCACACACTGAATGGTTCTTTCATAATGTCCCAGTATGAGAGGCAGAGATCAAACCAGCTTTGAGGGATGTAAGTCGAGACCCTTAAAGAGTGAGCGGTACGGGCAACCTTATCTCACAACTTCCTGACTGGTACGTGTCTAGGTTTCAAGCTGGGTGTTTTGCTGATATAGAGCTTTTGCCTGGTATAATTTGTTGGTCCTCTTCCATGGGACATCAGATACCCAGTGCCTACTGATTTTTTTAAACATCTTCCTCTACATGGAGTATCAGTGTATGCATATTTATATATTTCCCCTTATATTCCTAAAAAGAAGCTCTTGGGTAGATTTTCAGGCTGCTTTCCCCTTTGTAGTAATTACTGTCACAATCACATGAATAAAAATAATTACCAACTATCAGAAATTAGGTATTTTTTAAACTCCTACATCAGATTCTGTTGTAATTTTCATGATCTGCATGGCTAACTGGGTTTCTACATTTCCTCCGCTCTTTTGTGACTGTTTTGGATTTTCTCTAATGGACTACAAAATGGGAGATGTGTTTATGAGCTTTCATGGGTCTTAAAGAAATTGCCTTTTGTATTTTCTTTGCTAAGGCTTATTTTTAAGAAATTAGGAACAGTATTCGTTGAATTGTACTTGAATGCAGGTTACCATTTTTAAGCTGTGAACTGAAGCTAAGTACATCATTTAGGCACCTATTTATTGACTGTCTTACTACAGGGTATTGTGGCAACATAAAGAAATTTGATATGTGGTTCTCTGACCTCAACAGGTTTAGAAATCTAGTAAGAGACACAAAATAGAAGGTCAGCCTGGTGGACAACAGTTAAAATGTCACACAGTTAAGAATTTGCTAGAAATCAAAGAATAAACAGTCTAGGAAGAAGATGTCTGAATAATAGAAAACTGATATCTTTGTTGTTATTATATAAGAGAACAATGTTTAGGCTTTGACAAAATTCCAAATGTTAGTAAGAAATCATTATAGTAGAGAAAGCACTATTTAAAACATTATTCTACTGTAGTGTAAACTTTTATACACCGTACCATTTAACCAAAGTGGAGTTAGAAACTCCTATTGACATTACTAAGATTATAAGAAGTGGCTGTCTTAAAGTCAAACTGTAAATTAAGGTTTAGAATTAAGCCTTACTACTTGATAATACAAAATAAAAACAAAATGGTCATTTATTATTTGTTCTTTTGTGCCAGGTATTCTGCTAAATGCTTATGTGTATAATCTCATTATTTTTATTTTATTTTTTCTCAGAATAATCCTTTGAAGTAGGTTTTAGTTTTACCCTATCTCACTGATGAGGGAACTGTGTTGCTTAGTAAGCTTGTATTAGTAAGGAGGCCGAGTAGGGTTCCTGAAATCTGCCCTCTCAGATCTTAACCAGTCTACAGTGTTTTTATAGAAATGTCCCCGCCTATACTTAATTCCTCTTGGGCTTATCTAACTTATGAGTGGAATTAGCCTTGATGTTTCTGCTGTATTTCTCTCTACTATATAGATAAAGGGAAAATAAAAAATATATTTGCATTTGTCCTTTGTGGGTTTTATGCTCTAGATGAGCATTTAGCTCCCTGAAGTAGTCTGCTGGGGAATTACGTATGGATCCCTAGAGACATGGCAGGGAGTGGTACTTCCCAGTGCATATTCATGCCCTGTACATCTATGAAAGCGTATTAATTTGCCTACAGAAGTAGGTTTTATGGAAAGTTAGAGTCAGGAGCTGCTAAATTTAGAAAGACAATGACTGGAATTTAATTTTAAGAATAGAAATCAGTTTCTTTTGTTGTATTTTTACCTTAATTCCCTTTCAAAAATCTTGAGATCTATGTTATTCATTAAGAAAATATTTTGTAAAGGCATCATCTATGTCTTTACAAAAGAAAGTTCTTTGTGAACTGTATATAGGACTTCGGTGCCATCTAATAGAAAGACAATTTTGAGTTGGAGTTTTCAAAGGACTGTTTCATTTTTAAAGTTAAGTTTAAAGATTGTGTTTCTGATTCTGACTATTGTCATTAGTTTTCTAAGTTGTTTGCACCAGATCTGTTCCCTGTAGTCTGATTATCCAGTGGAAGGGTGTGAGCATGGCCCCATTGCCCTGTCCAGCTGCGCGTAGGCCACAGTGCCCTGCTGGCTTCCCCTGCGCTCTGTAATGGGGTACAAGTCCCTACCTTCCTTACCTTCCACTGTTTTCTAGCATAAAACTGTGAGGCCTTTCAGCCAGATTTGCTAACCTTGTCCTATATATTCTGTATTCATTCATATGAAAAGACCCAGTAAAGTGCTTGGCAGGTAGCAGGTGCTTAAAAAGTGTTCATTCATTCATTCTAGCCAGCCAGCGTCTTTCCACGTTAGTTATCCTCTTCCATTTTGGTCCACCCGGGTACATCCTGTTGGATGTCTGCACACGAAGCTTCTTCTAATAGTTTCTGTCAGTACAGAAGGATCTTGCATTTCTTGGAGCTGTTGAGCTTCTAGTAGGTACCATCCAGCACATTGGTTTTCTCTGAACTGAAAGCACGTTGAAGACAGATAATCTTGTTTTGCTCTTTTCTGTCTACCCTAACGCTAATCTGTGAAGCATTTGGCAGCGTGCTAAAGGAATACTTACTGTTTAATTAACAGAAATTTATACTCTTTTCAAAGGGAAAAATTCATAATAAGCCTGGGTATTCCTAGGTGGTTTGTTTTTTTTTTTTTAATTAAATACAAAATGCAGTGAGGAGAAACTACCTGCCTCTCGCTTGTGTCCTTAGAGCCATTCTGTTTTCTGAGGCCAGGACTACTTAGAGTTCAGGTCCACCCTTGAAAAGACCATCCATTGGTCACACTTCTGAGTGCTTTGATTTTATTGTATGCTTTTTGGTTTAGGCCCTTTTGATGGGAGTTAGAATAGAGGAAGCAATGAAAATATGGTCTGTGTTTAAGAACTAGATTGTGAACTGTTCTCAAGTCCACAGAGAAGTGCTTTACCAGTAACATTTGTGTTTTCCTAAAGAATGTTTCAATTATCTATAATGTTTTGGAAAAAAAATAAGGAAGTTGGAGAAACCCCTTCTCTATGACTTCATGTTTTTATTTTCTGTGGCTTGAAACACCTTCTTAGAAATCTTTTATTTCTTTAATAGAAATAATGGTAATAACAAGTTAGCTAACTGGTGTTTTCCTGGTGCCTGTTTTTTAGGATTATTGAGCTTTGGCTCTATCTTGGTAGTTAAGTTTATATTTAAGGCTTGACAATTCTGTTCAAAATATACTCTGAAATTATCATATTGAAGATAAAATGATAAGGCTTACCCTGACTGTTGCTTTGACAATAATAGTATGTGGCCTTTAAAACATTTTTAAAATTAGGAATACCATCAGATCTATACCTGAAAACATGAACTGAGGAACATGACATGTCACTGTTGGGGTTATTAAAGTGTTAGAATTTTAACAATTCTATTATGTGCTGCTTTTTTGGTTCTTTGTTGGTTTTATATCTGATTCTTATTGTTCTAAACCTCTCGTTGTCTCTCTTAATCAGATATATTTTGAGTATAGACTGTGTCTTTATTTTTCTTCTATTTGGAAACCCAGACAGAATTCATTTTGAACTGAATTGGATTCAGGTTACGGGTGTGTTCTAAGCTTTTATATTTTGTTAACTCATTTTAATACACAGCCTATGAGCCAAGTATTGTTATTCCCAGTTTAAAGATGAGGACACTGAGACACTTGCCGATGGTCACGTATTTAACTGCTTTATACTGCGTTATCATCTCTAATGTGTGCAGAACACCACTCTAGGCACTGTGCTTAGGCAGAAGCTGTTTCTGGGTAAGCATATCGGAGCATCTTGGGTGAGCTTGTCTTTTCCCCATGATGTCATCTGTGGGGAGACCTGCATCAATAAATCGTCAGTTATAGCCTTTGTCCTGAGTTTTATTTAAAAATCTGGATTTTCTGAAGCTGATAATCACCACATCCTAATGGTATAAAAATACAATCAGCCCAAACAATTTCATAGTTAACTGTGTACAGAAACTCACCAATAACTGATTGTTAGTCATGTATTCTTTAAAATAGCCGTATTTGTTATTTGTCTAACCTTGCATGCAGAAGGGCAACATATAGCTATTGGTTGGCATTTTGGGAAAATCCATGGTTCTGACTCAAAAGTGATGACTGTTGATTTTCAGAAGGTCCTTTATGTTGAATCTTGCCATTCACATTTGTGTATTTCTAAAAGATATTTATTGGGAGTTGTTTAATGAGTTGGAGTTTCATTTTGGGAAGATGAAAATGTTCTGTAGATGGGTGGCGGTGACGGTTGCACAATAGTGTGAATATACTGGATGCTACTGAACCGTACCCTTAAAGATGGTTAAAATGGTAAATCACCTTATGTGTATTTTAACCACAATAGGTGTGTGAGGATTGTCACCTTGTGTGATTGGCTGTTGATGTTGAATGATATGTGCTAACGAAGAATACAGTGAGGTTTATGAAGCTGGCATAAGGAGGCAGTTTTAATGTAGGAGTTCAAGACTGCCAACTCTGGAGCCAGATTGCCTAGGTTTATGTACTGGTTCTATCACTTCAGTGCTGTGTGACCTTGAATAAGTTACTTGGCCTTTTTGGGCCTCATTTTCCCCATTGTAAAATAGAGGTAATGGTACTTATTTTGTGAATTATTGAGGATTAAATGATATAAAAATGCTTAAAATGCTACCTGTCACATAGTAAGTGTGTGGATAGACAACTATTTAACCCTGAGTTCTAAACGATGTTACTGACATAAAACACCTGTAAATGTAAGCATAAATTAAACATTTATTTTCTTTTGCTTTAAAGGTAAAAGAAATAGGAGATCACTTTAAACAACACCTTTTACAGTCCAGGCACAGAGGAGCGTTTGAACTGGCTTACACTGGCTTTGTGAAACTCACCGAAATACTCAACAGGTAAAGCAAAACAAATAATCCTTTTGTGTACATTTTACAAAGACTAAATGTACCGACTGTGTGCTTGAAGTAGAATTTAGTTGTGGCTTTTGATGTTTAAAAGAATAAGACTTAGTTGGCTTCAAACTCTTGAAAGAAATTGTTTTCTTAGGTTTCATGATTTACTGCAGACAGTTGAGTGAAATGTCCAAACTAGTTGCTATCTCATTGAAAGGTGATTTGAAGCAAACTCAAACATTTTGCTAAAAATAGCTTTGAAGTTACCATTTCTTTTTCTTTGAATGAAATGACTATTTTGTCTGATTTAAAATTACTGGACATGTGGAATAAAATACTCTAGTTTTTTGGGTTTGTGTATATTACAGACAGAAAAACACTTAAGGAATTTATGAAGGTTTTTTTGTAGTTTTATCTTACAGAAAATTTTTAAAGAGCAATAAATAGACCAAAAAGTATAAAAGATTTTCCCTCCTTACTTGGAAAAATACTTAGGTAGATTTCATATAGTTAGCTAAATGTTTCTTGTTTTATTTTGTTTTTACATTGAAGGTGATGATAATTTCATTCATTCATATACTAGATTTCCTCCAAAGAACATATGAGGAAACCTTAAATTACTTAATGACTAAGTGTTCATGGCAGGTGTTCTCTAAATAAAAGGTAGTATTTTCCAGGAAAACATTTCCATTGCCTGGAAACTTTTTGAAATGAAGAAGAGTTCTGCCAGCCTTATAGCCTCAGCAAACATTTTATTTTGGGCTGTTAGATACTCCTTGAATATTTTTTGACACATTTTTTTCACACTCCTCCTGGTAAAAATATTTATAAAACATTTTGGCAGTTATGGGCTGCACAGAATATCTTTATATGATACACTAAAAAAATGGTCCTGACATGAAACTGCTAATCTAGAAAATATTTTATTACCTTTTCAACTTTTTCTTTCTAGTGTAGACATGACTTAATAGTATCTTTTCCCACAACACAACACAATTTGCTCTCTTAAAATAAATTAATAAATATATGTTGAATACTAGTTATGTGCTTAGTACTGTGTTTGGTTTAGAGGATATAGTACTTCTTTATACGACAAGGTTCCTGTTCTCAAAGAGCTCATGGTTTAGTTTGAGAAATAAGCAGGATGAAATTCAACGCATTTAACAGATGGTATGTCATGGGTACTGAAGGGTCAGAACAGAAGTTGGCTATAAGCATCCAACATCACTGTATTTACGGATGTGTATTAGCTGAATACCAACTTGGAAAATGAGACCAGCACATTTGAACAAGATAAACAATCCAATATAATTATTAATATTGAGGTGAGTATACAAGTTCTGTAGGAATATCAGAGAGAGAGAAAGCAGCAGAGATAGGCTGGTAAGGCTTAATGGAAGAGGTGGAATTTGTGCTAATGGATGAGTAAGGTTTAATTAACTAGGTAGGAGCAGAAAGGAGGAAACTTTGTGAACAAGTGTTCAGAGGCCAGAATCAGCGTGGCATATTATTATGTGAATATTTATTGCCTGCCTTATTGTAATGGTGGTGATGAAGGAGTTTACTAAGCAATATCATACACCTGGACAGACTGAGGCCAAATTATGGGCTACCTGTACAGTAGGTTTGCTGTAGTAGGGATGGGGACACTGAATGTTTTTATCTGAAATAGATAATGGGGGCAGGCATTGAAGAATAGAGAAACAGCAGTAGTGTATGGCACAGGATCTTCGTTCTATTTATATCCATTCCACTTACTGACGTGAGCTTGTATGAAAATCAGCCTTTTTAGACTCTGATCTTTTCATCTCCATAGTGAGGTGAAAAGATCTCTATTGACAGATCTCTCTGACTTTTGTTGTATGGACCAAGGAAATTAGATACTTATGAAGACCCTTTTGCATTGTCAAACGTTCTTCAAAGGTAAAGCATTAGTACGTTGATGTCGGTGTATAAGTGTAGTGTTTGGTTAGAAGTTTGAGGTTGTGTAGATTGTATGTACACTGTATACACATCGTAGTGAGGAGAACCCGGAATCATTTATAGACCAGAGGTGAGGACAGCTGCCTCTGTGACGGTGGCTCTGGGGGTGGAGGTAAGGCAGTGGCCTCTCAGTTAACATTCAGCCCCACATAGTAACAACTCCACACCTGACGTATTGAATGCTTAGAAGGAAAGCTATGGGCATGTTTTATACTTCATGATTTTATGTCTCAGGAATTAAGGAGTATTCAGCTGGGTGGTTCTCCTCAGGGATTTTGTTGAGTTCAATTGTTGGCATATAGTTGGCAAATGAGCTCGTCAGGAGGGCCCAAGACAGCTTTATTCACATTTATAGCACCTTAGTGGGATAGCCAGAAGACTGGGCCTAGTTGGGACTACATGTGGCCTCTCAGCATGGCAGTCCTAGGGTAGTTGAAATTCTCATGGGGCAGCTTACATCACCCAGAGAGAGTATTCCAAGAGAACCAGGCAGAAGTTGCATGGTCTGTTCTGACCTAGCCTCAGAAGTCTCATGGCATTGCCTCAGCCACATTCTTTTGGTAATAAGTGAGTATTAAGTCCAGTCCAGATTCTAGGGGAGAGAAACAGACTGTGCCGTTAGATGGCAGAGTGGCAAGATCATACTGTAGAAATGCGTGTGGGATGGGAGATACGATAGGGGCCATCTTGAAAAATTCAGTCTGCTGTGTGAACCACCTGAATGTGAATGATGGAAATCACCAAGGAGTCCACAGTTGTTCCTTTGCTTTAATTCTTGGTGACCAGAAAGATGGGTTTGATATTAGCAAAGACAAGGAAACTGCAAGAGGGAATTAGTTTAATAAAAATGAATAAGTTTGTATTGCTTGAGTGTGAGATGATGGCATATCCTGGTGGAAATATTTAAGTTAGAATTTGGAGATGGGGGTTACTTCGGGTAATATAACAGAAACAGAGATGTAGATTTATGAGTTGTCACCATAAACGTAGTTAATAGGATTGCTGTCTTTAGGGGAGAGTATAAAAGGAAAAGAGAACAGAGGACCAAGCACAGAGGCTTTTGGTAGGTGTACTGAGTGACTGAATGGTACAGGTGAAGGCACTTCAAGTACGTGGAATGGGGAGACTAGGCAAAGCCCAGTGTGTGGTAACTCAGCCGTTCCTCCTGGCTGTCAGTACTGGATTTTAACCAACTGTCGTGAGTTCTCAACTGTTGCTTCCAAACCAAGTGGTTCTTGATCCCTTTGGAGACATTTCAGGTCTGCTGAACACAATGTTTTGCAGAAAACATCTTTGCAGTATGTGTGGCTTTCTTTTGTTTGGCTTTTATTTTTAAAAGAAAATGTGTTTCTTTTGAATCCTTTTCAAAGCATTTTATAAGCTCTTAAGTTATGGAAAAGTTATTTAGGCATACAACATTTACAACAAAACATTTGCAAAAAGAAATCTGGACTTTCATGAAAATCCACTGAAATGCAGGCCAACTGCTGGCCACCTCTTCAGCTACAGCTGCGTTAAGGAAGGAAGCACTTAAAGAGATTTAATGGATAAATAACCAAGAGTCAAACATGAGCCACGTTGTTTGAATTGGTTTTTAATAGCATTATTCAAAATGTCTTCAAATGTAAACTGACTTTACTACTAAACAATCTATTCAACAGTTCACTATTGAACTAATTAAACTAGTCACCGTTAAACAATCATCTAAGAATAAATAGGAATGGGAAACACTACTTTTTTTTTCTGGAAATTTTCTTGAAAGCAACACGCACACACACACAATATATATTGAGTTAATTTTCTAGAATCTGATTTTCTCGTATGTTGCTTTTTATTTAGAATTTGATGAAATAGTCATTCTCTTTAAAAAACATAATTACCTGTCTACGCCTATGCATAATTGCCTGCTTCAGCATTTGATTGGGATGGTTAAGTGCATTGAAGTCATTACTCTAAATTCAAGTTTCTGGTGAAAGTCATATTTGCTTATTTATTCTCTCTCTGACCGTAGCATTTTAAGTTGTTTTTTCCCAGTGAAAATGAACAGAATCCTAAACTGGGGCGATGATCCAGGGAATCCAATGTTCATTTGTCTAACTGACATAAATTAAAAGCTTAACTGGGGAATAAATTATTGACTACAATTCCAAATCTAGAAGGGAGGTTTATGAACACTTGATACTGTTTTATTCTTCATATATTTGAATCGTGCTGCTAATTGAAATGTAGTTTAACCCACAAATATTATTGCAGTAATTACAATCATTTTCAATTATTGGCTTGAAAAAATGAGCTGACATTGGGCACTTTTCGTCATAAAATAAAATGCTAGTGCTGACTCGTGGATGTCAACAATTATGGTGGACAGAAGCAATTTAAATATGTATTTAAACTTTCCTCGGTTAATTATAACTACTACAGTTCAAATTCATTTCTTACTCACAATTGAAATACGATAATGAAAAAATAACTCCCCACCTTACTGGAGGCTGAAAGATCAAGTCTTTAAAGTATATGCAGTTGAGCACAAAATAGCTGTAGAAGGTAATGAATGAGATATGGGGGAAAAGTCATTCAACTCTAATAGGGAGAGAGGGAGAGAGAGAAAGAGAAAGAGAGGAAAGTAAAGGAAAGAAAGAAGAAAGAATATACTATCTTGTCTAAACCGTTATTTTCATTTCCTTCGGTAAATGTGTTTAAATAAGATACTTTTTATTTCTGAGTGTCATATGAATTTTATTTGTAATATTAATAATTCAATAAAGAGTAACTAAATGGTGATTCACTCTGGGAAACCATATTAATTTTTTATAAAGAGAAATTTCAATTCTTGAAATTTTCTATTTCTATAGTGGAATTTCTTCCATTGAAATGTAGTTTCCCCCAAATCTGAATTTGTATTTTTAAGCCCGCTCCATCATTGAGTCAGATGTTACATTCTTTCTGGAACTTCGAATACTCACTTTTAAAGTTCTCATAGGAATACTGAGCCATTTAGACACAATAACAGAGGAATCTTGTTTTCTGTAAAGAATCTCTTATCTCAGCTTTGTTATTAAGTCCCAAAGTTTTTAATAATTTTTTTCTCCTTGATCTCAGGGCATGGTTATATTAAATATTAAGTGAACCAACAATATGGTACATTCTTCTAATCACTTTTAATCCACCATACTTTGGCTTCCCCCATGGCCTTCCGTGATGGGTAATTCGGTGTAGTTTTTTGGTCATGGTTAGGATCACCTGTGCCTGCAGCTGAGGCTTTAAAATACCAGTTCAATCTTTTAGCCTGCAGTAAACCTCCTCGACAAAATCTGATGTAAGGGAGGTTAAGACGGCTACTGTTGATATGTAGCTTTCTCACTGGATCTCAAATGGGCAAATCATTTCTCAGGCTTAAAATTTCTCCGTGCTTCAGGGTTCTCTTTAAAATGTGCATGCATGCATGCAACCTTTCTGCTCCTCTGTCACTGTTTATTTTCATTGAAATATTAAACTTGAACTTTGAAATGATAAATGTAATACTTGATTAAAGAATGAATGGAGTGGAGAATTTAGCTTATGAAATAATTGGAGATTGGAAAAATCTCTCAAGTTAGGAAAAATAATCACTGAATGAGTTTAGGAAATGAAGGTAACATTTCTCAATTAATAATAGTAATATAGCCCGGCTGGTGTAGCTCAGTGGATTGAGCGCGGGCTGGGAACCAAAGGGTCCCGGTTCGATTCCCAGTCAGGGCACATGCCTGGGTTGCAGGCCAGGTCCCCAGTGAGGACCATGTGAGAGGCAACCATACATTGCTCTTTCTCCCTCCCTTCTCCTCTCTCTAAAAATAAATAAATAAAATCTTAAAAAACAAACAAACAAAACAATAGTAATATAACTAATAGAACTCAACAAAAAAAATAGGTCTGTGTTACCATACTTAGGTGAATGGATGAAGCCATTGGAAAACCACTTTGTAGTCAGGAAACCTGATTATTGGCATAAAATAGTCTAATGACCAATTAGTTGGGTATACAGAATATGTAATTTGATTTCAGTCTGTGGGTTTCATGCTTATCTTAGAATACTTATCCACTATAAGTGAGGTAGCCTTGTGGATAGAAATTGGACTAATCTGTTTATGGAACAATAATTTGTTCTACTGATCTGCTCAAGACAGCACAAAGGCCTAAACACCAGCCAGGGCCTGGCCTCTTCACTGCTGGTACTTTTAGTGGGGACTCAGGCCACAGCACTCAGCACAGGAGGAAGACAAGCTCAACAAAACCCCGTCTCTTTTTTGTCAGCCGTGCCCGCTCCACCTGTTTTTTTTTTTTTTGTTTGTTTTTGTTTTTAAGTTTTTACTATTTGTAGACTGTGATGAACAGGAAAAGCAGAGTGATCGAATTCCTCCCACACCCCACCCGGAACCACATCTCCCTCGGAATGTAGAGGAAGAATGTTGAGATATACATTAGAGCTGAGTTTCCATCTAGCAACTTTTTGGACACTGGGAGAGCCATTTGTTCCCTCTGGGCTGCTGTGTCCTCTGATAAAATAAAGGGTTCATCCTCTTAGGGCTACTTAAGCTGGGCATTCTGCTCATTATACAAGGCTGTGTTCTAGTTTTTGATTGGGAATGTCTGGGGATTTGGCATATGAAAGACTGAGGGAAGTTGATTATGTTTTTTAGTAAGCTTCCCTTAAAATCGGTAAACTGATCTCTTGGGAGTAGTCTTTTATGGATTAATAACATTTAGTAAGAGTTGTTTAGGAAGAACCTTGAATCCCTTCTAAGAAAGTTAGTTTTTATGATGGACTCAGAGACCAAAGACACTGTGTATTTTGTGCTAATTCGACAGGGGAGTGAAGTAAAACAAAAGAGCCTTCAGACAGAAAGGATGTCTGCTCTTCTAGTGGCGAGGCCCTGGCTGACAGGAGCAAGACTGGACCTCGCAGGGCTGTGGTTGTGACTGCAAGGAGTCGGCACAAAGACCCAAGCGCTGCTTTACTCGGGAACCTTTCCCTTTTCCTTGCTGACCCCTGGACTGTGTGATGAGGAACCAAAAGAAACAGCTAGAGGTTTTCCGCATTGTTCCTGGGAACCTTGTGTGATTCCACTTCTGCCTCTGAATTCCTTCATTATCATAAACACCAGCAACTGGAGTGTGGAAATCACTTCCTTATAAAGGAATCTTTCCTTGCCCGGGTGTAAACAGAAGGTTCATTGACTAGTCAGAGCCCTAGTCAGGCTGTTGTGTTTTCACGGGCGCAGTGACTTAAGCATTGCAAGGCCTTAAAGTTCCAGCTCCCCTTTTCTGTGCCTGGTTTTGCAATTATTTGCCTAGCTGAAGGCACAGTGAATGTGCAGCAACTGGTGCCCATACTAGTTGGTCCTTATTTAATAACTGAACAAAATATTTCTTCAACACCTACTGTGTGCCAGGTGCAGCACAGGAAACACCCTGTTTGGCCATTGAGAGAATGGCATGGTAGGCCAGAGGTGCTGTGAACCTAAAGATGGTTGTTAAGGTCTGTCTGAAACTGCAGCTCCCTAGACCTGAGAGAGTCCTGTGAAGGAAGATCTGAACAAGGGCTAAGCTTGTGTGGGGCCGTGATCAGCTGTTTGGGGGACATGCTCATCAGGAGCCTTGAACTTACGGAATTTAGGTTGTTGCTTTCTCTATCTGTACTAGTGACCCAGGTGACAATATCTCATTGAATTTCAAAGCATTTTAATGACAGTTTTTATTTTCATTGTTAAGCACTGAGAAGTCAAGTGATATGTCCACAGCCACATAACTAGTTGGTGACAGACCCAGCACTGGCATCCCAAAATTTTTTTGGTACTTCACACTGCTTCAGAGATTAGCAGTTCAATGGAAGTTTATTATCACCTCTTTTATATAAGAATTTGTGATAGGTAGGCATTATAGAAGATAAAATATTGGTAAAACATGGCTCTTAGAGGAACTTCCAGTCTAGGGTTTTAAATTGGGGGGTTAAAAACAAATTAGATAATTTACAAGGCAGAATAAAAGACCAAGAAAAAGTTCTAATTATTGAACACTCTGTCCCAGGTCATGGGAAGAGTAATTAATGCCATTAACCAAAAAAAAGCAAGGCAAGGGTAGAAGGACCTCATGGGAAGCAGGATAATACTTTAGACGTGTTGAGGAGGCTGCCTAGAGAGGGAGCAGACAGTTGGAAATACGGCTGAGAGAGGGACACAGGATAACCTGGGATTCCCCCAGGCTTTTAACACTGGAAATCCAGCATTCTGGGAAACCCTCTGTTCTGGGCAGACAGGGGCAGTTGGTCACTCTGGTTTGAGGTATGTATTTGAGAGGAAATACTTGAAGCCATGAGCCTGGAGGTCTCCTAAAGATCCTTAAGGAAGAAGGAAGAAGATGATAACCTTGGATTAAATGTTGTATTTGTTAACATTTAGAAACATCGGTCATTTCAAACAGTTTCCACCCCACGTTGACAACTGTACATGCCTCAGTTATATAACACTGTACTGGAACCCGAGCCCTGTCCTGGGTTTTGAACCCTGTACTTGGTTTTGTTCTTGAATCTTGGGGTAGCATTTAGGCTACTTGGGGAATTTTAGTAGAAAACATGAGTGCAATTCCCATGGCGTGTGGAGATTCTGAATGTGTTTATACCTGTTTAAGGCAGCTAAGGAGCCGACTCGCCTGCTGGCTCTAATGGTAGCACTGCTTGTCACTGGAAAGCACTTTGGTTTATCCCATGCTTTCTAGTCGCTGTACCTTGTCTCTTAGTCAACCTGTTCGTTTGCTTGTTTCGAATGGCACACTTCAGGGAGTTGGTAAGTTATATATATAGGTTGACCGTTTATTGAATATTTGTTCAATATTAGTTGAGCTCCCTATTGGGCTCCAGGCCCTGTTCTAGGTACTGGGAGTAGGGAGGTGGGTAGGACACAGTGTGTTCCTGGTATCATAGAGTCTATATGTTAAAGGACATCTAGAAAATAATAGGAAACTGTCGGACAGCAGTATGTGTTTTGAGTGATAAAATTTAGTGGTTAGGAAAAACCTCACTCTTCTCTTACACTAAAGTAAGCCAAGGCTTGAATGACAAGAAGCTTCAGCCTTCTGAGGGAAGAACTTTCCAAGCAATGGGTTCAGCTGTTGCCAAAGCCCTTGGTGTATTTAAAGAACAGAATGGTGTAAGATGAAGTTGAATGAGGGTGTCTAAATATGTAGGTAAGCCAGGATAAGGAATTTGGATTTTGTACTCCCTAGAAATTTTTTTTTTTGTTTTTTTTTTCCTGAGAGTCTCCAACCAACTGGATATAAAAGTAAAAGATATCTTGGGAATTGTACAAACAGTAATATATATGGACCCTAGTAAGTAGCTTTAAAGTTATCAACAAATAAAGTACATACGTGTGTGTGGTGGAGTTGCATAGAAGAGGGGAGAGGAGCTGGGTAGGACAATTGAGAAACTATAGGAATGTATAAAGTGAGTGGAGATAAAGTGTCTGTTCTCAGATGGTGTACTCTGTCTCTCCGTGCTGTTTTTATCCCTATCCTCTTTTCCTACCTGTCCCTAGAACCTTAGCTCAGTCTTGCATGGAGTATTTAAAGCATGTAGCTTGTGAAGCAAACACCTCTTTTTTACATTGTGGATAATTTTTCTCTTTTAAACCTAAAGGGTATGCTGCTCCAAGTATAAAGGTGTAGATTGCGCCCCCCCCGCCGCCCCCGCCCGCCCACTGCAGCTGAAAGTCAACAGTCTGACTTTTCTTTTCTAATGTTGTAGCTTTGCTTTGAAAAACTTTGGACTTGGGTGAGTAAAGAAAATGGAACTCCTTATAACAACATTAATATGGTAGCAGTTTGGAGGTAATTCTAAAATTATCAGATTACCTTTTGTCTACTTTCCCTGAGATCCTCACTCTTTTTAATTTTTTTAAAAATGTAGTTAGGTGCATGTGTTTTAGTTTCCTCTGTTTTCATCTGTCTGAAGGAATAAAACTCTTGGGTGTTTGTCTCGTGTGTCAGACCAGTACTGGCCCCCCTTGGTGGCCTGTGTGTCATTTACTCTGATGTGTGATATACAGTGTTAGGGCTCTAAATGTGTGATTCAGAATAGCCAGGCTAAGAGTTTGGTATTTGTGAAATTATTGTTTATAGCTGTTTTTGTTGAGATGACAATGACGATGAGTAAACACAAATCATTTACTCTATATCAAGGTTAGGGACACATTCTGGTTTTGTCCCAAAGCAGACTCATTTTTTTGTTTGTTTGTTACTTAGAATTATTTTAACAATTAGCAAGTGAAAAACAAGGAAAGAAAAATAAAGGATCATGATAAGGTAAAAGTTTATTAACAATCTTTCAGTATATAAGTAGCTTTGTTTTTACAGATATTTATTTTTCTTGACCAAATAACTTATTTATTTGAATGGATTTCCATTGGGAGTTGCTCTTAAACTTGATAAAATGAAAGTGTGTTTATGGGAAAAGGAAGAGATTTTCTTTCTTCTTGTGCTAAAAGCCTTTAGTGATAATAGCCTGGTAATTAATTATTTGGGAAATGAACTGGAGATTACACATAACTAGTTTCCTGGCAAGTGAGTCTTGATAATTTTCTGAGAATTTTGTTTCATATTTTCGCTTAAAATATACTTCATGTTTAAAATATATTAGTTGCTTTTTGTTTTCAGGTGAAATAATTTCTCTAGGCCAGTGGTGAGTCAGTTGGTTAATGTAAGGAAAAAGTTTATTAACAGTAATAACTGTCCCCAGTTGTCCAAGAGGGTTGCAGGACCTCCAAAGTGAATGAGACACAGTTCACCTCGAGTCAGTTACAAGTAGGTTTTCTGCTGAGTGGGTTTTCTTTAGAATATTTTAATTCTCCAGCTAGATTTCCATCCAGGCCACCCAGTTCATACAAAAACCGCTTTAACCCCCATCCTGATGGTAGACATCAGGGATTGAAATCAATCTGAAATATAACTTAAATAAAATATGATTAGGAAGGTTTTTTCTTAAAAACACCATATTTAGTAATACATCCAAAAGCCACAAAAATTGCTTTCTGAATTATGTATAATTTGGAATATTTTTTCTACTGCTCAATTCCTAGGGCATAACATAGTGCTGAGCAACTACTAAGTACTGAATAGATTTTTTTTTCCCAAATGAATGGATGAAATCCACTGACGGAAATAATAGAAGGTTGATAATATCTGTATCATGAGCCAGATCAAGCCAAATGTGTAACTGAGCATTTGGGGCAGCCACCTTAGAGTAATGCCTTTTTGTTAAGCAAGGACTTGGCAATCCATGTTTTAATTCTCCCTCTGTCACTTATTAGCTGGATAACCTTGGGCAAATTATTTAAGTTCTTTCTCTCTCCCTTTTTTAACTTGATTTTTTAAAAAATTAGCGTGAAAGATTTGAACATATTCGTAAGTAAAATAAGCGCTATAATCAACAGTTCCAGGCAGAGAGAAGGTCAGGTACGAAAGTCAGGAGGCGTGGACTGAGGGTATTTAAGGAGCAGCAAGTAGAGCATTTGTGCCTGGAGTAGAGGAAGTAAGGGAAAGAGTTGTGGAAGATGGGATCAGAGAGGCGATGAGGACTAGGCAGTGTAAGACTTAGGACTTAGACTTTCACTCTGAGTGAATGGGGAGCCATCGGAGGGTTTGTGGACAGAGGCCTCGTGATCTTTTGAGAAGATTACTTTTGCGTCTGTGTTGAGAAGAGTAAAATCAGAAAAACCAGTTAGGAAGGTCCAATAGCGCTGTCTTACAAGAGAGAGGTGGTGATGACTTGGAGAGTGGTGGAGACAGTAAAAAGTGATCTGAATCTGGATATAATTGGAAGGCATAACCGAGAAGATACGTTGACAGATTTGGTATTTGAGAGAAGGGATGACGGCAAGAATTTTTCCCTAAGATGTATTATTCATAGAGGAGGGTTGCGAAGACTGTGGGCAGAGTAGGTTTTCGGAGAAAGACCAGGAGTTCAGTTTGGGGCATTTTAAGTTTGAGATGTCTGGTAGACACCACATTGAGATTGCTGTGGATTTACTTAACTTTCCTGAAGTATGTCCTTTAGAATTTCTTTTCATATGGGTCTCTGGAAGGCACACACATACATTCATACATACACATATATTTTGTATTTTTGTCTTTCTGTGTACTATTTTAGGTGCATTTCCCATAAAATTGTCTTCTAAGTTATTAATTCTCTAGAATTCATCTTATTTGTTATTTTTTGGAAGTGCATATTCATTTCTAGTATTTCCAATACCTTTATTTTAATGTGTGCCTGTTCTTGAGTACTACGTGTTTTTCATAATTTCTTGCTCTTTTTAAATAGAAGTTATTCTTTCATTTATCTCTTGAGTATTCTAAAATTATTTTAAGGTCTTTGTCAGACTGTTCCATAAAATTAAGTTTTGCCCTGGCTGGTGTGGCTCAGTGGGTTGAGCTCCAGCCTGTGAAACTAAGGGTCCCTGGTTCAGTTCTCAGTCCAAGGCACGTGCCTGGGTTGCGGGCTGGGTTCCCCAGTTGGGGGCATTCAAGGCAACCAATGGCGCATAGATGTTTCTCTCTCTCCTTCCCCTTTCTCTAAAAATAAATAAATAAAAATCTTAGAAAAAAATAAGTTTCATATGGAGTGAGTTTGTGTTCTAATTGTTGATTTTTTAGATTGTAAATAAAAGTTACTTACATGTTTTGAATTTTGGTTTGCTGGCTATGATTAGAAGCCTTTTGTCTTTTTGTTCATTTACCTCTCTAGGCTCATTCCTCTCTGTCGAGGAACTAGATCAGATAGTGGTGTTTTGGGTCTCCCATCTGCAGTGATACTAGGGATATCACAGATCTCTCTGGTCCACAGGTTAGTAGTCAGTCTAGTTCAGAGTCTCCCTTGGTCTTTGGCTTTTCCTCCTGCTGAAGGCCCAGGCAGCTCTGGCAGTAGCCCTTTTTCAACCTCCTTTCATGCGAGAGGAGGCTGCTGAAACTGTCAGTTCCTAGGAGTAAGGTAAGTTACCCCGTAAGAACTGACTTCCTGGCTACCCCTGCAGTCTCTAGAGCTGTGACCCTGCAGATCTCTGGTATCAGCACACCTGCTGCTTTGTATTTCTGTTCTGTTTTAGCCAGATAATTATCGCTTTTTTCCTTTTTTTGAGCTCAGTTGGTTTGGGGGGTTCTACTTGTATATTTTGGTTATCATTAATATGTGTTGGGTTGGTCTTATCAAAATACAAACCAACTTTTCCATCTTTATCAGAAGTTCAGTTGAAACTCTTTAAAACTTGCTTTTCTCATAATAATAGATAATAATTTTAGAAAACAACTATTAAGCCCTGTCTGGTGTGTCTAAGTGGATTGAACGCCTGCCTGCAAACTGAAAGGTCACTAGTTTGATTCCCGATCAGGGCACATGCCAGGGTTTCGGGCCAGGTCCCCAGTGGGGGGTGTGAGAGAGGCAACCGATTGATGTTTCTTACATATCAATGTTTCTGTCCGTCTCTTTCTTCCTCTCTTCCCCTCTCTCTAAAAAAAATAAAATCTTAAAAAAACAATAACAACTACTAAGAACTTACCAAAACACTTTACAGGATTAAACTCATTTAATCTTCCTAACGATTTTCATGTTATGGAAGAGGAAAGTGAGACATGGACAGGTTTTGTCACTTGTCCTGGATCACACAGCTAGTAGGTGGCAGAGCAGGTGTTCTGACCTGAGTAACTTGGCTTCGTAGCCCACCCTCCCACACTGTGATGTATTGTCTCATTTGTCAGTTGGGGAAAATCATACCTTCTCACTGATTTGTTTGTGAGGTAAAATTAGGTGTGAAAAACCTAGTGTTGTATCTATATACAATAGGCATTTAATAAATGTTTATTTTCCTTTCCTTAGAGGCAGGCAAATATATTTTCAGTATGCTAATTTAAACAAAACTGGTAAGTGGATTTTATCTAAAATATAGCATGTTTCATTTTAGTAAAAAGGGTAGGAATTCTATTATTGAACTAATTCTCGTGTATGGCTGGGGGTGGGGCAGAACGGGTCTGGGAGAGAGACACTACTAGGAAGCAAGGGAATCAGAAATTAGGTACACTCCTGAGTCCAAATTGGAAGCTGACGTGATCCAGGGGAATTACACAGCAGAACAGGAAGGTCTGGACTAGATGGTAGGAGTTGGTGCCTTGGGCATTTCCCAGAATTCCTGAGGTTCCTGGATCCTTGGCAGTGGGCAGAGAGGCCTCTGTTGAGGGCACTTTGCCCGCCTTGACCTTGCTGAACATTCTTCTGGCCTTTGTTTTCAAATTCCCCAATTTAACAAGGAGCATTTAGTCTTGGTATACAACACTCCAGGGAACAAACAAGCCTGGTTAACTGTTGATAGTTAAAATAACCCAGAATCTAAATAGGGAATCGCCTCGAGGGCATTTATTTAAGCTGTTTCCTTGGTCATCTCATCTACTTCCTTTACCTCACAAATGAGGACCTTCCACCATTCTGCCAGAAATCCTTCAAGGTCCAGCACCAACTCCGCCCCTTCCATGGCACAGTACTGACCTGCCCCCTTGTATGCTTTTTGCCTAGTAGTTGCTCAAAGTACATTAGAAGCTTCATGTCCTTGTGAAATGTAATATTTGGAGAAAGTTTCAGCAATTTGTGTAATAGAGAACCATAAGCAAATGCTGAATTGTGAATATGAAGAGAGGGCGGGGGAGAAATGGGGACCAGCAATATAAATAATCTTACTAGAACAGAAGATCTGTGTAGAAATTTGGAAAAACTTTTAAGGTTAGGTTCAGGTAGGAGGGTTGGGACCAGGTCATAGGCAACCTTTCAAGCTGGAAAATTTGATCAAGATGGGAAATGAGTTAGATCAAGATTTGCTACCAGTCAAGAGCCATTGTAAGTTCAGGGAAGGAATGGTGAGGTGGCTTACTCTGATCCCAGACCTGCCTTCGAAGATTGTTTGGTTTTGCTAGAACCTCTGTATGCCAGCTTGCTGACAGTGTTGAGGAGCACTACCGAGCTCCTGTTTGCTGTACTGCTATTTTAGTGCACTTGATAGGAGAGTAAGGAAACGGGAAAATAACCCCCGTCTCCTACCGGTGCGCTTCCCCCTTACGTAGTGAATTCCTGTAGGAGACTTGACCTTAGTCTGCAGCATTATCTATAAGCCAGTCCTCCCTTGCCAGTGGTCCTGTGGTGGGAAAGAAAATACAGGTAAAGAAAATCCGTCTATAATCTTAGATCAGATAGTTTTAGTTACTGCACCTCTGTGTCTCCTCTTTTTTTTGAATGAGTAGATTATTTAAAAAAATAACTTTTGCTTTAATTCTCTTTTTCTCCTCTTTTCCTTGCTCAGCCATTGTGGAGTAAATTAACCCTAATATATTTAAGAGACAGTGAAGAATGAGCAATAATCCGTAACTGTATCTTTAGCACTGTACTACTCTGAGGAATCTGGATTTCAGTTTTTGATTGGGAATGTGTGAGGATTATACCAAGCTGGCAATGTTAGTAATGAACTAGAGACATTATTCCGTGAAACACAAGTATTTATTTAGAATTTTAAAAGATGTAAATTCAATGATGGGAAGTAACTTCAATCCCTATAAATAAAGTACAGGACGATTATTTTTATTATAAGATTTTTCAAACAAATTTTATACATTTATATAGTATATTTATATAAATATACAAACATATATAAAACAAAAATTTCAAACACATATACACATTTACAGATTAATATAATGAACCGCCCTTACCTATCACCCAGATTCAATAGTTATCAAAATTTTGTCATGTTCACTTCATCTGTCCTTTTCATTGTGGTTTGCTGAATAAAGTACATTCTTGGTTTGTTATTTTCACTCTTACATATTTCAGCATGCAACTGTAACAAAATGCAGACACCTTTCCACGTCCACACTGTCATCAGCACATCCTGTAAATAATTTCTTGGTGTCATATAATATACAGTACATGTATCTTTATTATTTGAAAATATTATTTTACATATGTTTTGTTTAAGTTGAAATCTAAAGAAGGTTCACACTTTGCATTTGGCTGTTGTGCTTCTGAATTTCTTTTAATTTGTGATTCAGATTGTTGGTGGCCCGTTTTGGGTGGCTGAGGAGGGTTTTAGTGGGAAGAAGCAGGTGATGGGTTTTAAGCCATGCTAAAACAAAACCTTTAAAGTTAGAGCGTCTGCTGGGACTAGGGAGATTTGATTGTAACATTTATGGCCAAAATAATATTTTTTAGGCCCATGTCAAACTTTTTAAAATGCCTCCTGTAGAGTAACCTTTTTATATATGTATTTTGTGCTCTGCAAGACCCAAACTAAATTTGAGTTGCTATTTGGAATGTTTAGTCAGAAACTGAACGTGTCTGTCTATCTTACACTAAAGTAGAGTAAAGGAAAAAAGTATTCCACATTGTTTTTAAGAGATCTAGTCTCACTACATAATAAAAATCTGTTACCTTTCTGCAGAATATCTTCCTCAAAACAGAGTACATTAGTTCTCTCTTAACTGCGGTCTCATTTTCTGGGTTTCGGTTACCAGTGGTCAGCTTCTGTTTGAAAATATTAAATGGTAATTCCAGAAATAAACAATTCATGTTTCAAATTGTGCATTGTTCTGAGTAGCATGATGGAATTTCATGCCTTCCCATTCTATCCTGTCCAGAATGTGAATCATCCTTCCGTCCAGCACATCCATGCTGTGTTTACAATCCCATAAGATATGTTGAGAGAGAGAGACCACATTCACATAACTTTTATTACAGTATATTGTTAATAATTGTTCTATTTTATTATTAGTTATTGTTGTTAACCTCTGACAGTACCTACTGTGTAAATTAAAGTTTATCATATGTATGTATAGGAAAAACACAGTGAACATGGCGTTCAGTAGTACTATGGTTTCAGGTGTCCACCCAGGGCCTTAGGAGGTGTCCCCTTGGGTAAAGGGGGACTGCTATATTTTTCCTTTGGACTTTATCTTTTTATTTTCATATATTAATTTTAGTTAAATCCAATTATGACTCTCCTAAAATAATTGTGTCTACCACTGCATTTACTATAGGATAATATCATACAATCTGGTAGGACCTAAGTTTAAAAGTTTTGTAAAAAATCAAATGTTCTGAAGCACCTTAATATAACAGCAGGATTTCACTTTGAGGTAATATCCAAGTAAGCTTAAAGTGTTTATGCCTCTTCCTAGATAGCGTGCTTTATTAATTCTCTGTAGGGTCTGGTTGAAACACTTATGTGTGATAGTCCACATTTTGGGAGAGATGAAAATGATACTAAAATGTACTTTGAAATGTGTTTTTTTAAAATATGTAAAACCTCTCTAAATGTAGGACATAAAGTACCGTAAGGTATGCAGTTGCGCTCTCTTTGCTGCCACTCTGGAGTCTGGCTGTGGTATGGAGCCTCTGTGAGAGCGTGGCTGACCATCTCTACAGAGCATTTTGAGTGTGAGTACGAGACTAGGTATTAAAGCTTATTTTGCAGACAAGATACAGTCTTTGTATGCTTTTGTAGGAATAGAATCTTCAATAGCTTCAAATCCTAGGATGTATAATAGAGAGGAAAGTAGGTGAAAAGTAGAAAGTGAGACATTTTTTAGTTTTCCTCCCTCCAAATGTAAGGATATGTATTCTTTTGTAACAGTGTTAATATGTATAAATAGTTTGTACTTTTAACTTTTGGTACCTGTTCATTCCAAATGTTTGCTTTATGTATGCCTTTTAGATGCTCTAATGTGAGTCTGCAAAAGCTGCCAGAACAGTGGTTATGGAATGTTTTAGAGGAAATTAAATGCAGTGATCCTTCATCTAAACTCTGTGCTACGAGGCGCAGCGCTGGGATTCCTTTCTACATACAGGTACTTATCCACGGGACCACAGAGCCGTTTGTCTTGATAATAGCGTATTCTAACCCCCTGGACATTTAAAGGAGCATTGTGTAAGAGGCACTTCTGTCTTTTCAGTACTATAGCATTTGTGGCCTGATTTTAATGTGTGGACAGCATGTTCCTGTGACAGATCTGTTCTTGGAACAAACCCTCTGAGAGGTCAGCCTTGTAATAAACAGAGGGTGGTATGGATTTCTGCCTGTTTATTAAGTAGGCAGACATCTCTGTGGCACATTCATGCTCACTTCCAAGAAGTGCACATGTTGCCTTTTTTTATTAGAAAAAAAATAGTCTTCCTCCCATTTCAAGACCCTTAAGACTATAGGCAACCAGGGTTAATAGTTTCTTTTGAATCCTTCCACAAAATGTCCATGTATAAAATAATGCTAATAGCAGCTAACACTTATACGTACTTATTTCACATATATTATCTCATTTAATCCTTCCTCAAGCCCTGTAAAATAGGTCCTGTTATTGTCTATATATTACAAACGAAGAAACTGGAACTTGGAAAGGTTAAGTGACTTGCCAAAAGCCACAGAGATTGTAAGAGCAGAACTAAGACTGGAGCCCAGGCAGCCTGACTTCCAAACCCTCTCTGATCGGTTTGTGTGTGTGAGTGTGTGCGTGTGTTTTCCATTTTAACACAGATGAAAGCGTATGACACACATTGCTTCGCTCCTTGCTTTTTTTCATTTAACATTATGGTGGGTTGGCCAAAAAGTCTGTGTGTTTTTTTTTTTTTTCCTATAAAATAAATCACATTTCACTTTTCACTTTCAGCAATAATTTTATTGATTTGGATATTTTGAGTATGTTGGCTATCCTGTGTGGTACAATGTTGATTGTTCTCAATTAATGTCTTGATTTGATCGCTATCAACTTCCACTGGTTTGCCCGTTTGTTGAGCATTGTCCAGCAAGAAATCTCCAGCACAAAACTTCGCAAACCATTTTTGACATGTTCGATCAGTCACAGAACCTTCTCCATACACTGCACAGATCTTTTTTTTGTTTCAGTTGCGCTTTTACCTTTTTTGAAATAATAAAGCATAATATGCTGAAAATGTTGCTATTTTCTTCCATCTTCAATATTAAAATGGCTACACAAAAATTTGCCAGTTTTGATATTTTTTATTTTTTTGAAATTTTTACTAATTTAATTTTAGAAAGGGGGAGACATGGGAGAGAGAAATTGATGTGTGAGAAAAACATTGATTGGTTGCCTCTCACACACGCCCCAACTGGGGACTGGCCCACAACCCAGCCGTGTGCCCTGACTGGGAATTGAACTGACAACCCTTTGGTTCTCAAGCCAGCGCTCAATCCACCGAGCTACACCAGCCAGGGCAGTTTTTCTTTTTCTTTTCTTCTTTTTTTTTTAATGCATGCTGATATGACAGCTGTCACAATAGAATCTGACAGAATTGTTTCCAATGAAATTAGAGAAACTAAGCACTACTAGAGCCATCTTATGGGAAAAATAACTTTCTGGCCAACCCAATACCTTAAAGATTGCTCCATATCAGCACACCCAGATACTGCTATTGGATAGGAAAATATTTTATTTTCACAATGTTGAAATAAAGAGACTATCACCTTTTTGAGTCCAGAGAATAAAAACCAAAATCCTCACAATACTAAATCAGACCCTGACCTAAAAAGGTCTTTGTTTAATACTCAGTAAGATAGAATTCAGGAACAGGGGTGGTATAATAAAGCAATGAAAATAAGTGAAAGGAAGTTTCTGGTTTTTAGTGCCCCTACATTTTTTTCTTTCTCCTTCTTATTCTTCCCTCAAATTCCCAAAGTCATGATTATTTTTTTTTAGTGGCAGTGGGCAACAGAGGTTGTTGATTTGATTCAGAGACCTTTAGTTCTGCTGGATAGATTTTGGTGACTTTCAGAAATCAATTCCTCTCTGATCTGGGCCATTCTGGGTCATTGTGGTTTGTTTCCTATCTGTAATTCATTCTGACCTAGTGTATTTTGTCCTCGTTCATCTGCCTGAGGACAAATGCTAATGCAACAGCAGGGTCTTGTTGCATGTCTGTGCTATGTACTCATTCCACCTCTGGTCCCCACATGGTACTAAGTATTGGTCACAGTGATCAGGACATGCACTTTATTAGCCTTCCCTTGGGACAAGTGCCATACTACATACACACGGCTCTTAGGGGGGAAAGCCATGGTTCCCAGAAGGCATTTCAGTAATTACATATAGCTTTCTTATTTATTTTAGTTAAATAAAAAATAAATTATTAGAAAGACCTGCTCAGAGAGGCCCCATTTCCCTTAGCACAACTTACCAATAAAGTTATATTCCTGTTCTGGTGGAAACATCTGCTGAGCGTTAGCGTTGGGGAAAACACTGGCTGCTTAGTTCAGGAGCTCTCCTTCTGTGTAGACAAATGCAATTTTTTTTGAATGGTCATGAAAAAATAGTAGATAAGTTTTCTGAGCACAAATATACTGTGAGAAGTTTCTCTCTTCAACCTAATTATTTTGCATGTCTATCTTTCCTTTCAAGTGTTTTATGGATTATAAATGCTTCAAAAGAAACCGAGTCACTTGAAACTTTTCACTCACGGGAGCCAGTAGCTGCAGACTTAAAGGAATACCACTGTTCCTCGTAGACCCACAGAGCTACTCCTCCATTTTCTGTCTCCGCAGAGATGCCTGTGCTGGGCATTCCATGTAAATGGGATCATATTACATGTGATGCTTTGTGTCTGTCTTCTTTCACTTAGCATAATGTTTTGTTTTCTTCAAAAACTTTTTTTAGTTATTGATTTTTTTAGAGAGAGAGAGAAGAAAGGAGAGAGAGAAACATTGATTTGTTGTTCTAATTAGCTATGTGTTCTTTGGTGGATTCTTGTATGTGCCCTGACCAAGGATCAAACCTGCAACCTTGGCATATAGAGATGATTCTCTAACCAACTTAGTTACCCAGCCGGGGCCTCAAACTTAGCATGTTTCCAAGGCTCATCCAAGTTGTAGTATGCGTCAGTACTTCATTCCTTTTTGTTGCCTCAAATGGTTTGATATCCTGTTTTTATGGTCATTGAACACTGGCGGAGTGTGAGGCACAAAGTAAATAAGCAGCTCTTGAAATTTCAAATATAGGACTCCCTTCAAGTTTGTAGTGTTTTCTTTTGTCCCATAGAGTTTCCAGTGCTACAGTTAATAGTCCTCCAGATGGAAACTCTTTTGTGTAGAGTGAAATAACTGATTGATCTACAGGGAGTCTCTGCATTCTTAAATTTAATCTGGAGGTGTTTTTGTTGTTTTTTAAGTGAAGAGTATTTTCTTGTTGGGTAAGTTTGTTACTAAAACTGACTTGCTTAGTTTATCTGAGACCTGCCACGTAATTGTGATCATAGAAGAGTTGTCAACAAGAGCCATTCTCAGCCTCTTAGAATTAAGTAATTAACAAGCAAACTAGAAGTGACCTTTCCATGATACCACCTTTACCCAGTTTTCCAGGTGAAGACTCTGGGGAATGAAGAGATTAAACTACTTGCTCAAGGGCACATGGCGTAATGGACTTGCATGATACCACATGTTTTTTAGAAGGGATTTTGCATTTTGAGGTTGATTCTGGGAAGTAGCAAGAAAAGAGCCATGTTAATTTTTGCTTTGTTTTTCTATAGGCACTGTTGGCATCTGAACCTAAGAAAGGCAAAATGGATTTGTTGAAAATAACGATGAAAGAGTTAATCTCTTTGGCTGTGCCTACTGATGACTCACTGAGTACAGTCCCCCAGGTAATAACAGACATTACACAAACACTGCTAGGAAGGCAGTGGTTTTAAGTCTTTGATGTGCTGAAAAAGAAGGAAACAAAAAACTATCCACTAAAGATACAGAACTCTTGAAGATAGGACAGACATTTGAAACTCATTCAGGTTTTTTGTTGTTTTTGTTTCATTTTGATCTTTCCTGTTCGCAAAAGAAACTTACTTTAATTAATATATATAGACCAAAATGAACTACGTACTTTTAACTCTGGTGAAAACATCCAATTTAGTAGATCTTTTGTAATACTTACTATTGCATTTCAAAATTTAAAAATGAATGTGCTATCACTTTAAAATTACATGTGGGCTTCTTCAAGTTGATCTCTATTTTGTAATTGAGCAGTTGACTCTCCCTAAAGTGTAATGTCTGACTTTTGGTATATTCAGATTTTAGTTTTAGCTAAAACTTAGTCCCTTTTAGTCACTGCTAAAGTTGAGTTAAGTATGTGTGTGTGCGAGTGTATGATGTCGGGTTAAGTGCCCCGCACAGCTCTGCTCCCTGTCACTCCGGCCCACCCCACCATGGCAAGTGCCTATCAGATACTTCTTATCTAGGCTTTCTCGGCAAATGCTTCACAGTAGGACGTTCCTGCTCATCTGTGGGAGGCCTGTGCTATGTCAGGGAACAGACTGACAGCTGAAATGTACAGTAAGTACATGCAGTTTTATTAATCACCTTTCAGAAACAATCATATTAAGATATTTTCCAATAAAATGTGAAAAATGTAACTACTATTTTCCTTAACTATCACTTTTAAAAAGTAGTATTTCTTGTATAAGAGCTTCTAAAAATAATAGAGTTTGGTTTTAAAGAGTACTGAATAATTATTGCCCTACTCTGCTTCAAGATCATTAGTAGCATTTTCATGATCATTTTTATTAAATTAGTAAAATATTTAAATTTGTCTCTGACCAGTCTCTAGGTGTTAGTCGATGATTTGCTTTTCTTCTCCCCTACGATAGTTTATTTCTTTATTATTTTTATGATGTATCTGTGAAGTATTTCAGCATATAAAAAAGTCCAGTGAGCCCTGACTGGAGTGGCTCAGTTGACTGGGCGTCACACTGCAGAGGAGGAGGTCCCCGGTTGTGTTCTCGGTCAGGCACGTGCCTGGGTTGCAGGGTTAGTCCCTGGTTGGGACGGGAGCGAGAGGTAGTCTATCGGTCTCTCTCACACATCAGTGTTTCTCTCCCTCCCTTTTACCCGTCCTTCCCATGTCTCTAAAATATAAATAAATAAAATCTTTAGGAAAAAAATAAAGTCCAGTGAATAATGAATATCCATGAAACCAATTCCAAATTTAAGAAGTAAAACATTGTAGATACAATTGTATACCTTGTGGGTTTTTCCCCATCCCATTCCCCTTTCTTCTTCCTCAGCTATAATCACTAATTAAAATCCTTCTTATGCATTTTTTTTATTTTTATGACCTTTTTTACATGAATGGTATCATCTACACATATTTTATAGTTCATTTTTAAAATCAACATTATTTTTAAGATTAGTAAGAGCCAAATTTTTTTAATTTTTTAATTTTTATTGTATTTTTTCCATTACTATTTAACCCCCGTCCACTGCCCTCCCTCCTGCAGTCACCACGCTGTTGTCATGCCTGCGAGCCCTGTTTCCAAGTTTGTTTTAACTTCGGAACAGTGTTTCCTCCTGCACAGTCTTGCCTTTCTGCTTGGTGTGACATGGTGACCTGCTGTAATACAACTCATAACTTGTCTGTAAATTCTCTTGAATTTTCTTTGTAGATAGTTATATCCTCAGTAAATAATACTAAATTTGTTTTACCTTTCTAATTCTTAATCTTTAAAACATTTTTGTTAACTCATTCTTCTGCCTAGAAATTGTAGTACAGTTTTGTATAGAAATAGCAGGCATCCTTATGTTGTTCCTGATATTTGCTGGATTTTCATCTGTCTTGTATCTCATTAAATAAGTTGAATTTTATTGAATGCTTTCAAGCATCTTTTGAGATAAATTTTTTCTTCTAGAATTTGAAAATATCATGAATTATATTGACTTTAATGTAATACAATCTTGGCATACAGAGAATGAGCCTCCAATTTTGATATGATGAATTTTTTTACATGTTACTAGATTCACTTAAACTTTTTCTAAAAAATATTTTTGCATATTTTCACTGTATCCATAAGTGAGATTGGAATGTAGTTTTCTTTTTTGATGCTATACGTCTCCTTATTTTTATGTAAAATTTTTTTGAAATATGCATGCAAAGACATGTACGAATCGTACGTGTGCCTCGGTAGAGCTCTACAAAGTGAACACACTGGTGTGGCCAGCAAGAAGCAGAACACTTGAGCCTCCCGAAGCCCCTCATGGTCTAACTTGAACACTTTAATGTTAGTTTTACCTGTTTTTTGGAATTTTATGTCAGTCGATCTGTACATTATGTACTTTTTGGATAAGGTTTCTTTTGACCAACATTGTGTTTTTAATGTCACCCATGTTGTAATATTTTAATTTTCATTACTATTTAATATCATACAATTTATCCATTCTTCTATTAAAAAACACTTGGGTAGTTTTGTTTTTATTTTGGATGACTAAGAATAGTACTTTTAAGAACGTTCTTGTGCTTGCCTAATGGTTAATGATACTCGTATATTTCTTTTGCGTAGATATCTAGGAGTGGTTATTGGGTATGTGTATATTCAGCTTCCACAGTTACTACCATTTTCCCAAACTCGTCCTAGACTGATAAAATAGATTTGGGAATCTCCTCCGATAGTTTATATGTGATTGAGATTATCTATTCTTTGAATATTTGGTAGAATTCATCCATAAAATAACACGAGTATATATTTTTTTCATTGTTATGGTTATTTTGTTTGGGTTTTTGCCCCATTTTGGTCTGTGGGTAGTATTTTTAACTATTAATTTTCTTTATATGATGGAAATATCTATCTAGCTTTTCAATTTCTCCTTGAATTTGTTTTGATAAATTCTTTTTTCTAGGAAATTGTTCCCTTTGCTTTAATTTTTCCAATTGATTAAGGCAGTATTATTCATAGTATTACTTTGCTTTATTCTCTGATGTATCCATAATCATGTCCTCTTTGGTATTTATGATATTATTTTATTCTCTCCTTGGTTGGTCTTGTCAGAGGTTTGTTTGTATTAGAAAGAGTCAGCTTTTGGTTTTGTTAATGCTCTTAGTTGAATCATTGCTATTTTCACATTTTCTGCTCCCCTTGATTTTCTTCCTCTATTTTGAGTTTAATGTTCTATTTCTTTTGTCTTAATCAGACACTTAGCACATTCATTTTTAGTCTTTTCTAATACAGGCATTTTTAAAATTTTTTACGTTTTACTTAATGTGTATCCCACAAGCGTTGGTAGTGTAGCATCTTCATTTTTGTCCAGTTTTAAATATTAAAATTTATCTTTTTTGACCAGTGTTTTGAAGTGTCAGTTTTGAAAGTATTTTAAGAAAATTGATTTCCAACTCTTTTCCACTCTGATTAGAGCATAAACTGTAAGATACTAATTATTTGGTATAATTTGAGACTTTATTTATGGCCAGGTTTGAGGTCATTTAAAAAAAAAGAACATTTCACTCTGGTGGGTGTAGTTGGTTAGGTGTTGTCCCACAAAGCAAAAGGTTGCCAGTTCGATTCCCGGTCAGGGTACATGCCTGGCTTGGGAGCCTGGTCCATGGTTGGGGCATGTACTAGAGGCAACCGGTTGATGTTTCTCTCACACATTGATGTCTCTCTCTCGCCCCTCTCTCTAAAAATTAATTAATTAATTAAAAGCAAATGTTTCATGAAAAGAGTGTGTTGTCTCTGTTAGGTGCAGGATTCTACATATCTGTTGGATCAAGCTTCTTTTTTATTACTTTGCTCAAATTTACTAACTTTAAAAATTGATTTATCAATTATTAGGTATATTTTATTAAAATCTACTGTGTTTTGCCATGTATAATGCACACTTTTTTGTCCAAATTTTTGAGGGAAAAGCAAGGGTTATTATACCTGGGTAGTATTAATTCCGTATGCATATAAATATTTTTTATTATTTTATTTATGCTTATGTGTTAAAAGTATAGCTCTAGAAAACAATAACAATGTCCATATGCAAAATAATGCCCTGGAATATGCTAATCAGTTTTGCTCCTAAATGCAAATAAAAAAAAATGAATTAAATAATTAAAATGAAAAATTTTTTGTCCTGAAAGTTCAGGCCAAAAACATGGGTGTGCATTATACACAGGAGCACATTAAAGATGGCAAAATATGGTGTTTCATTTGTCTGTTTCTTCTAGTAATTTGATAATGTTTTTTGTTTTATTACGAGGCTATACTATTAGGTATGTATGTATTTAGAACTACCGCCATCTTTAACACACAACTAATTTTGAACTTTTTATTCTAGGTTCACGCTTTAAATATCCTTAGAGCCTTATTTAGAGATACACGTCTGGGAGAAAATATTATTCCTTATGTTGCTGATGGAGCTAAGGCCGCAATTCTGGGCTTTACATCACCAGTCTGGGCAGTAAGTGCTTTTGCCATTTACTTTCTTTGATTTAATTTTACTTCTGAATAGTTTTAAATAAACTAACCTTTCACTGAATGATAAAAAAATATGTATAGCATTTTAGCAAGGAGTTTCTTTAAAGGATAAATCCTTGTATCGCTCTTGGTATTTTATGATTGTGTTCTATCTCTTTGTTGGCTTATTAACTGTAACTCTTTGTTTTCTTATTTTAGTGATTTCTTTAGAGTATAGTCTATAACTTTAACACCACAGTCTGCCCCTCAAGTGATAAAAGTGGAAAAACCTAGCAATAGGTACTTCTATTTTTCTCCTCCCAGTCTTTGTGATGTTAAACATTTTGCTTTTAGGTATGTTGTAAACCCATCCTATATCGTTATTATTTTTGTTTAAACTGTCAGTTATCTCTTTTTAAAAATTTACCATTTTAACTATTTTTAAGTGTGCAATTCAGTGGCAGGAAGCATCCACTCACAGTGTTGTGCAGTCATCACCACTGTCTATTTTGAGAACTTTTTCATCATTCCAAACCGAAGCTTTGTATTCACTGAACAGTAACTTCCCATCTCTCCCTTCTCCTAACACCTGGTAACCAGTGTTCTGTCTCTATGAATTTGCCTATTCTAGGTCGCTCATGTAAATGGAATCATAACAATATTTGTCCTTTTGTGTTTGGATGATTTCACCTAGCATGTATTTTTAAGGTTCAGACATATTGTAACATGTATCATAACTTCATTTCCTTTTAAGTCTGCATGATATTCCATCGTATGTATGTACAACATCTTATTTATTCATTCATCTGTTGGTGGACATTTAGATCGTTTCTTTTTGGCTATTGTGAATAAGGCTTCAGTGAACTTCAGTTTACAAATATCTGATGGAGTCCCTGCTTTCAGTTCTTTTACGTGTATCATATGGTAATTCTACATTTAACTTTTTAAGGAATGTTTAACTGTATTGCACAGTGGTGGGACCATTTTATACTCCCATCAGCAATACACAGAAGTTCCTTTTTTTTTTTTTACATTCTTGCCAACACTTGCTATTTTATGTTTTTGTTTTTAATAATAATCATCCTAATGAGTGTGAAGTGGTAACTTATTCTGGTTTTGATTTATATTTCCTTGATGATTAGTAATGTTGAGCAGAAAGCAAAATGGCTCTTAGTATCTTAATATGCCTTTCTTTTGGATGCTGTGGGCTGTGGGTATCAATGTGTTGAATGATTGCTATAAATATACTCCATGGAAAGGTGAGGAAACAAACATAGCATTAATATGGGTAAAGTTAAATACTGAGTCACTTTTTTTTTTTACAATTATGATTACTGTCCAGAAACTTTTTTTTTTTTTAAAGATTTTATTTTTATTTATTTTTAGAGAGAGGGGAAGGGAGGGAGACAGAGAGGGAGAGAAACAGCAACGTATGGTTGCCTCCCACATGGCCCCCACGGGGTCCTGGCCCGCAACCCAGGCATGTGCCCTAACTGGGAATCGAACCGGGACCGCTTGGTTCCCAGCCCGCTCTCAGTCCACTGAGCTACACCAGCCAGGGCTCCAGAAACTTTTTGATTCAGAACTCTAAGGATAATGGGCAATACCCAGTATATTTACTGGATTTAAGAAAATAAACTTATACATGTTTTTTCATGATTCTTGGGAGAAACACCATGATATTATTGTTATCCTTTATCATGCCTTCTAAAATAGAGGAGACAAACCTATGGTTTGTAGGTGTTTGACATGTGGCTTTAAAAAAAAGACTGGCAAGGGTAGAGAAGAAAAGAAGCTAGACCTTAATACATTACTTGTAGAACAAAGAATTTTCTAGAAACACAAACTTTCCAATTGGCTACACAAATCATTTCACAACTATATGATAAGTCTCTAATTGAACGTCAGTGTACTGCAGTGTAGCTAAAGGCACAGACACCCCATGTAAAGTGGAATCCTTAAGGCAACCACCTCTTGCCTGGAAAATCATGCGTCTTCCTGTAAGACAGCCATCTGAAGTTCTGTCTAGGAGCATTGCCTAACTGCGACTGAGGACACAGTGTCTACCTTCTGCATTTACAGGAAATGGAGCAATACCTGTGTACTGTCAGCTGAGTCACAGAAGTAGGAATGTGGCTTGACCATCAGGAACAATAGAGATCATGAAACTGATTGCCAGAAACATTGTTGTTTTTTTTTTTCCAAGCCATTAGTTTCGGATGAACAAAGAAATGTTCTCTGTGAAAGGGTTTTCAGTGAGGGAAACCTGGTAACTTTTCCAACTTCTTAGCAAAACTAAAAATATCAAAAGAATGTTTCATTTATTTAAAATGTCTTTTTTGAGACCTTTTAAAAAGTAACACATGTGCACTTCACATGGAACATCTTCTAGGACAGACCACATGTTAGGACACAGAACAAGTCTCAGTAAATCTAAGAGGACTGACCTCACTTCAGGCATCTTCTCTGACCACGATGCTGTGAAACTAGAAGTCAGCCGCAGGGAGAACACTGACAGCACACAGACGTGGGGGCTAAAGAGCATGTTACTAAATAATAAACGGGTCAACAGTGAGATCAAGGAAGAAATCAAGAGATACCTTGAAACAAATGAAAATGAAGACAACAATCCAAAATCTGTGGGACACTGGGAAAGCAGTCCTAAGAGGGAAATTCGTCGCATTACAGGCCTATCTCAACAAGCAAGAAAGAGCTCAAATAAACAATGTAACTTCTTCACACTTAAAAGAACTTGAAGTAGAACAACAAGCAAAGCCCAAAGTAAGTAGAAGGAAGGAAATTAGAATAAAGATCAGAGTAGAAATAAATGAAGTAGAGTCTAAAAAAAAGATACAAAAGATCAGTGAATCCAAGAGCTGAGTCTTTGAAAATATAAACAAGATTGGCAGCCCTTTAACCAGACTCATTAAGAAAAAAAGAGAAAGGACCCAAATAAATAAAATTGGAAATGAAAGAGGAGAAATAACAACTGACACCAAATACAAAGCATTATAAGAAAATATTAAGAACAACTATATGCCAACAAGCTAGACAACCTAGACGAAATGGATAAATTCCTAGAAACATGCAATCTTCCAAAACTAAGTCAGGAAGAATCAGAGAATCTGAATAGACAGGTTACATCTAGAGAAATTGTAACAGTAATTAAAAAAAAAAAAAAAAACTCCCAACAAACAAAATCTCTAGACCAGAAGGCTTTATAGGACTTTATAGGTGAATTTTACCAAACATTTCAAGAAGAACTAACACCTCTCCTTCTTAAACTGGTTCATAAAATTCAAGAGGAAGGAAGGCTCCTAAACTTTTACAAGGCCACCATTATCCTGATTCCAAAACCAGATAAAGACACTACAAAGAAAGCAAATTATAGGCCGTTATCCTTGATGAACACAGACACTAAAATCTTCAACAAAATGTTAGCAAACCAAATACAGCAATGCATTGAAAAGATCATACACCTAATCAAGTGTGATTTGTTCCAGGAATGCAAGGATGGTAAAACATTCGCAAATCAATAAATGTTATTCACCACATGAATGAAATGAAAGATGAAAACCATGTCATCATCAATAGAAAATGCAGAAAAAGCATTTGATAAAATCCAGCACCCATTTATGATCAAAACTCAGCAAAGTGGGATTAGATGGAACATACCTAAACATAATAAAGGCCACATATGACAAACCCACTGCCAGAGTCATACTCAGTGGGCAAAACCTACAAGTGTTCCCCTTAAGGTTAGGAACAAGATAGGGGTGTCTGCTGTGACCTCTCTTATTCACGTAGTACTGGAAGTCCTAGACACAGCAGTCAGACAGGAAGAAGAAATGAGAGGCATCCAAATTGGAAAGAAAGAAGTAAAACTGTCATTATTTGCGGATGACATGATATTGTACATAGAGAACCCCAAAGATTCCACCAAGAAACTACTAAACTGGTAAATGAATTCAGCAATGTAGCAATATACAAAATTAATATCCAGAAATCAGTTTCATTTTTATATGCCAATAATGAACTAACAGAAAGGGAAATCAAGAAAACAATCCCATTCACAATTGCTACAAAAAGAATAATATAGCTAGGAATATACCTAACTGTAAAAGACCTGTATTCAGAAAATTGTAAGATACTGCAGAAAGAAATAGAAGATACAAATAAGTAGAAGCACATACTGTATCCATGGTTAGGAAGAATTAACATCATTGAAATGTCCATACTGCCCAAAGCAATCTACAGATTCAATGCAATTCCTGTCAAGATTCCAATGATGTATTTCACAGAACTAGAACAAATATTTCAAAAGTGAACATGGAACCACAAAAGGCCCCACATACCAACAGCAATCCTGAGAAAGAAGAACAAAGTTGGAGAAACTATGCTAACTAATATCGTCAAACTATAACGCCATAATAACCAAAACAGCCTCATACTGGCATAGAAACAGACACATAGATCAGTGGACAGAATAGAGAGCCCAGAAATAAACCCACACCTTTATAGTCAATTAATATTTGACCAAGGAAGCAAGTATATACAATGGGGTAAAGATAGTTTATTCAATAAATGGTGTTGGGAAATTTGGACAGATACATGCAGAAAAATGAAACTAGACAACTTTCTCACACCATACACAAGAATAAATTCAAAATGGATCAGAGACTTAAATGTTAGACTGGAAACCATGAAAATCATAGAAGAAAACATATAGGCAGCAAAATCTCGGACATTGCTTGTAGGAATATTTTATCAGATATATCTCCCCAGGCAAGGTAAACAAAAGAAAAAAATAAACAACTAGGACTACATCAAACTAAAAAGCTTTTGCACAGCAAAGGAAATCATCAACAAAATAAAAAGACAACCCACAGAATGAGAGAACATATTTGCCGATACATCTAATGAGGGGTTAATATCCAAAATTCATATAGTACTTAAAAAACTCAACACCAAAAAAAAAAAAAAAAACAACAACCCAATTAAAAAATTGGCAAAGGACATGAATAGTCACTTCTCCGAAGAGGACATACACATGGCCAATAGACACATGAGAAGGTGCCGAACATCACTATATCATCAGAGAAATACAAATTAAAACCACAATGAGATATCATCTCACACCTGTCAGAATGGCTGTCATCAATAAATCAACAAACAAGCGCTGGCGAAGGTGTGAAGAAGGGGGAACCCTTTTGCACTGTTGATGGGAATGCAGCTTGGTGCAGCCACTGTGGAAAACAGTATGGAGATACCTCAAAAAATTAAAAATCGTTCTGCCTTTCCACCCAGTGATCCCATTTCTGTGAATATATCCAAAGGAACACTAATTTGAAAAACATAACCACCCCTGTGTTACAATCACTAAGATATGGAAGCAACCCAAGTGTCCATCAGTAGATGAGTGGATAAAACAACTATGGGACATTTACACAATGGAATACTACCTGACCATAAAAAAGAAAACTTAACCCTTTGCAACAGTATAAATGGACCTGGAGAACATTATGCTGAGTGAAATAAGCCAGTCAGAGAAAGACAGATACTATATGATTTCACTCCTATGTGGAACCTAATGAACAAACTAAACTCACAAGGAAAATGGCAACAGACTCATAGATGGGGAGCAGGACGACAGCTGTGGGGCAGGTGGGTAGAGTGTGGAGGGACTGAGCAAAAAGGAGAAAGGGCTTGTGAATATGGACAGCAGTGTGGTGATTGCTGGGGGAGGCAGGTATAATAGGACTAAATAATGGGAAAAATAAAGATTAAATTTGTAAAAAATAACACATGGCCAATAGGCACATGAAAGGGTGTGCACTGCAGAAATTTTGAAAATAAAGGCAAGCATAAAAAAGGAAAAGTCACCTTTTAACTATCATACAGATACAATCATGATTAGCATTCTGATGCATTTTCTTTCTCTTATGTGGGTTTTACATGTGTGTAGTACTCATATGCACATGTGTATCCACAAAAGACTGCATAAATATGTATATAACTGCTCATTTATAGTTTTACTTTGGGAGAATCTTCCTTTTAAACACTGAATATAAAGGAATCTTGTTTCTACTTAGTTTTTTTGCTTTACTAGAAAAAATAAGCATCATAGCTATAATGATCCATATATTTAATATATTCACATATTTATTTAATAAATTGTTTCCTTCCTCATAAAAACCTAATAAAATTGTAAATTAACGTAATCAATGTGAAGAAGTCTTCATTTTACAAAACAGTTTACCACAGCATTCTCTGTTAAAGACATTTAAAGAGTGATTTTTTTTTCTGAATGCATGTGAAATACTGGTTTGATTTACAGAAATCTGATTTGTACACATTTTCTCAGGAATATATCTTATACTTAATGGTGACTACATCTGTACTTCTAACAATTATTTTTTTCTGAGAAGTTAGGGGAAAACCGCAAGTCAAATAAACTTAATTTTAATTTTTCAATAAAGGAACATTTCCAGGAAGATTTATGTATATATTTAATTTGTTTTTACAGATTCCTCAGTCTTTTGTATTGAGACCATATAAATCTCTTGGTCTTTACCACCTGATTGGTATTTTTAAAATAGAGGGGAAATGTATGGTTGTAAACAGCATCAAGCACACCTGCGGTGTTGCAGGTGACATATTAAGCAGTAGAAAGAGAAAGATAAATAAGACGTAACCATAATAATGGCTACCTTATTGAGTATTTTCCATGTACCTGGCATCAGTTACATTGATGGTCTCAGTTAATGCTCAGGACAACCCTGTTAGGTACATTCTATTGTTATAACTCTCATTTTACAGATAAGGAAAACAAGGCTCAGAGAGGTGAAATAACTTTGTCAAAGGGCACACAACTGTCATCTGTCTGACTCCTGAATCGGTGCTGTTATAGGGCCCAGTTTTAGGTGTTACACAGAAAAGGTGCATTTTACTTATCTTGTAGGGTTTTAGACCTGTTCCTTAGGGAGCTGGAGATATAGCCTCGTTGCTAGGGTTTTATTGAGTGGCACAAACCTAAAGCAGCAAGAATAAAGGGAAAAGGAAGTGAGGCAAGTGAAGAGGAAAGACTGAACCTTGCTGGGAAGTGAGCTGGTTGTGTAGTCACGTGATGTATCTTCTAGCCAGGCCGTGTGAAACTTAGCCACCTCTTAGAACAGTTCCGTCTCCTGTCTTGTATTGGTCAAAGTTCACCCCTTGGAGCATTAACCCAGCGTGGGCGGTACTGCCACAGCCCTTGGTCAGCTGCTAGAGAAGCCAGATCCCATTCCCTGTGAGGTAGCCTCACATGTGAGTCTGGACGTGGCCGGGTGAGCCACCGCCTACATGGGTGTCGTGGGCTGTCCCTGCGGTCTGAGACTGCCGGCTCCCACTACTGTTGAAGAGCCCTGCACATAGTAGGGCAGTGATGGGGTCTGGTTGATGTGGGTGAAAGTAGAGGCTCACTTCTAAGGTGGCAAGAGGTAAGGAGGAGGAACAATCAGGAAGCTATTATAATAGCTCTGCCAAGAGATGACTCAAAAAATTAAGCGGCTCCAAATAGAGAAATATTAGTAAAGGTGGTGCCAACCAATAATCTTTGACCTATATTTCGGAGATGAAGCTAGTTTAGTTAAAAATTTAGGTAATAGAAGGTAATTCATAAGTGCGCATGTATGGAAACAGGTTTCTCTGGGCAGTGTCTGGAAACGGAGACGTTTCTGGGCATTCCTTCTCTTGTGTTCAGTGACTGAAACACCTCAGCTTCTCTCCCTGCAGCCTCGGGGTAGGACAGGTGAGTCATCTTTCCAGCTTGCCCAGAAACTCCTCTGAGTACGCCACTTCAGTGTCCTTCCAAGGCTCACACCGGGTTTTTATTTCTATCTGGTATATCTTTAGGTTGCTTCCCCCAGGCCAGTTCTGCTTCACAGTCTGCAGTGGGTTTCAGAGCAAAAAGGGCCTTTCAGACCTTCCCGGTAGCACTGCCTCATGTACTCTGTGCCTCTGTGGGCACCAGTGTGTCCAGGGCCTGTGGTAGTTGTGAGGTCGCCACTGGAGTGCCAGGCTGAGGGCTGTGTGGTGCTGAAACCCAGCCACGCTCTGCATTTTAGGCTACATAAATGGCATGAAGCTTCATTCACTCACAGGAAGAGAACTGTTTTCCTAATTCATGGGTAGGTGGTGCGTGGGCTAGTAAAAGTGTGTAGTGTATGAATAACCATATCCATAGCGGTGATACATGGGAGGCTCTCCATTCACATTTTTAAGGATTTGTCAAGGGAGCATTTATGTTATATAAGAAAAGCCATACGTATACAAGACAATGTATACTGTATATATGTGTGTGTGTGTACACACACACACACACATATACACACTTCTACATACATACACACACAGATTGTTTTGTGAAACCTAATTTTTTTTCACTTACCTAACTCTTCTAGATCTTAAAAGTCTATATGGAACCTTTATCATGCTAGAAAGGAGGACAAAAAGTGTATGTACTCAGTGAATAGAAGAGGGAATTTTGGGTAGCAGTTGTCCATTTGTAGCTCTCATTGGGGCTTGGTAGAAAAGGAGGTGAGAGAACAGGAAGGCTTTCTGGTGTTTTTCCATGTGATAAGGATTGATTATTGCTGGAGTTATTTGGACTCAGAATAACCAAAACAGTCTTGGAAAAGAACAGAGTTGGAGGACTCACATGTCAAAAATGTTGAGACTTACAACAGAGCAACAGTAATTAGACAGTGTGGCGGTGGCATAAGGACAGATATATGTAACTCAAAGGGATAGAATTAAGGGTCCATACGTAAAACCTAACATTTCATTAAAAAGGTGCCAAGGCATTTCAGTGGGGAAAGGAATAGTCTTTTCAACCCCTGGTACTGCAACATTTGGCTATCCACCTGCAAATGAATGAATTTGCTTCCCATCTTACACCATATTAAAAAATCAACTCAATATGGATCAAAGTCCTAGATGTAAGAGCTAAAAGGATACAAACTTTAGAAGAAAACAGTAGGTGTAAATCTCTGAGACTTTGGGGTAGGTAACAGTTACTTACATATGACACCTAAAGCATAAGTGACAAAAGAAAAAAGGTAAATTAGACTTGCACAGAATTTAAATCATTCATGTTTCAAAGGATATCATCAAGAAAATGAAAAGGCAATGGACAGGATGGGAGAAAATATTTACACATTGTATAGCTGATAATCATATATTTGATTAGTATCCAGAATATTTAAAGAACTCTTAGAACTCAATGATAAAAAGATAACCCAATTTAAAAAATGGACAAAGAATTTGAATATATTTCTCTAAAAAAGATATACAAATAGTAAGCACAAGAAAAAAATGCTTACCATTATCACTCTCTAGAGAAATGAAAAGCAAAGCCGCAGCGTTGCGCCGTTTCACACCCCTAGGATAGCTGTAATAAAGGAGACATACAGCAGGTAGCGGGAGGGTTTGGAGCCCTTGTGCATTTAGAACGGCACTGCCACTTTGGCAGCTCTTTAAAGTTTAACAGAGTTACGCTATGATCCAGTAGTGCCACTTCTAAGTATGTACCCAAGAGAAATGAAAAGATGTTCACACAAAAACTTGTACATGAAAGTTTATAGCATCATTATCCATAATAGCCAAAAAGTGGAAATACCCCAAATGTCCATCAAATGATGAACAGGTTTTTAAAATGAAACCTTTGGAGGTTGCTGTGGTGTGAACTCACTCTGCAAGCTGATAAGTTTGTGTAAATAATTCTCTACTGAGTAACAGGGTAAACAAATAGCTGATGATGGAAAGCTTTTTTTTAATAGTAGTTTTTTATTAATGATAGAATATAACCATTATGCTATCCATACTGAAATAGGTAGTGTCGATCATTGGTTGCCAATGAGGGAACTTGGTCATGAACGGATCAGGCTGATGACACTGGAACTCACTGATCCAGGTTGTTACTAAATGCCATGGTGCGGCTCCTGCCTCCAGCCTAATGACTCAAACCAGAGAGCTCTCCTTTTGGGGAGCCCGTTCACTTTGGAAAACGGTCCTCTGCAGTTTTGATTAAGGTGCGCCCCTGCAGCCATCATCTTGTCTCCAGGCGCTCCTGTTTTAACACCCCTGCTTCTGGCAGCCTTTGTCAGAAAGTTTGGGTTCGGGCAAGGTGGAGCTTGTATTTCTACTTTCCTTTGTATGTTTTCAGTTGACTCTTGAGACAGGGTCCTAGATGACCAGTTCATCTTAAACCTAGGAGTCTTTGGGAACCAACTCTGTAGGCCAAGTAAGAGGTAAGACCTGAGCCAGGGCAGAGGCAGCATCGACAGAGTGACAGGACGAATTGATTGGTTGTTTGGGGACATTAGGTAGGACGCATAGTAGGGGCTTTATTACTGTGTGTTGATTGTGGATTCATCCAGTTTTAGGGTTTCCGTGTAACTTTGGTATAAGTTGTGCCACCCTACGGGCAGCCCACTTCTGGAGTTACCGGGCGTGGACCGAGTCAGGCTCGGCTTCTAGAGGAGAGGTTGTAAACTGATGGCTGAGAGGTCAAGTCCAGCCTGCAACTGTGTTTCGTTTGGCCTCAGTGATGGCTTTTCCCCTTTAATTTGTTGCCAAAATTTCAAAATAGTGAGATTTCACATAAGAATTGGGGTTTCTGGCTTCCCTTGAAAAAGAAGACAATCTGGCAACGCTGGGTTCACACCCCCTGTGGCAACAACGCAACCGCCGCGGTGAACAGTGACTGCGCTGGACCCGGTCCTCCGCGGCCCCCAGCGCTGACCGGTCCTTGTAAGCACATCGAGTTTGTGACCCTTGCTTGCAGTGGCTTCAGAAGCTATTTTCTAAATCGTACACCGTTACTTTTAATCACCTTTCTTCTTACAATGCTCTTGAAACCTGCCGTGTGACTGTGCCACCTCCCCAGTGAGGGTATGAGCGCTGTGTCGGCAGTCGTGTGTCTTCCCCTTCTGCGTATAGCTCCCCGTGGTGCTGGCGTGCACACACTGCGTGGGGTCTCTGTGCTGGCCCTCTCTTCTCCGGCCTGGGGAGGTACTGGGGGAGGCCCCGTCATGCAGGATATTTTCATGATATAACAAAGCATCTTGATATATTGACTTTGAGAGAGAGATGCTCTATTACTATCATTTTGAAGAAATTCATGTTTATTAATGATTGTTCTTTTCTCTTATTTTTAACAGAAAAGAACTAGTTGTCTCAGATAATTTTAGAGTTAAAATTATTAGGCTGCTGGCATTGTATTGTTAATACAACATTTTTGATATTAATATTATCTTGGCCATATTAATGATGTGGATTCTTTTAGTTAGGCTCTATAAATATTCTTTCATAGGTAAATGATTATAGAAAATAAAGGGAAAGAGCTGAGCTTTTTACTGGAATATTCCTCATCAGAAAGTATATGAAAAATGAATTTATTGCTTTTTAAAGAACTGCCATGTGGGGACGCGAGTGCACGGAGATGATGAAAGCAGCGGCAGCGGGATCGCAGGTGCAGGAAAGAGCCGTGCTGTGTGCATGTTGCCGGGCTGTAGAGTTCAATGTAAGAAGATGTTGTCGAGTCAGTTACTACAATGGCTTTGAAAATTGTCTTATTTTTATGAACGCAAGCCATATTTTCTTTAGTCCTGCACTAGCAAATTGGGTAATGATTTTGAATGTCTAGTTTGAGCATTATAAGTGTTGGTTTCAGGCCATGAATATTTCTTAATACTTATTGTGTATTTATTTTTACTTTAGGTGAGAAATTCATCTACACTACTCTTCAGTACCTTGATCACCAGAATATTTGGAGTTAAAAGGGGAAAAGATGAACTTTTAAAAAAAAATACGTAAGCTCCATCTAAATGTTTAACTTTACCTCTTATGAAATATTGTGTTAGCCAGAAATAACTTTTGGTAATTTGATTACTTTTATAGACTCATCTAGAGCATAAAACTATATAAATACTATAGTAAATTAACCTATGCTGCCAAATTCTAAGTTCTTGGGCAAAAATACCTACTGTTTAATAAATAGATCTTTCAAAGCATTGAAAATATTGCAAGGTATCAAGGACTGAAATGTAGAGCTTGTTTCTCAGTACAGCAGCTAAAGTTTTTTATTTCTCTAGTCTTCAGGTATTCCTGAAATGTCCTGAATTGCTTTTTCTTGATCCGTCATCAAGTACAAGCTTGTATAATATCTTACTTTTTTTCTTTTTTAAATATAATCTTTATTGTATTTTTTCCCATTACCATTTAGTCCCCTTATATCCCCCTCCCCCCAGCAGTCACCACACTGTTGTCCACGTTCGTGAGTCCTTTTTCCTTTTTGCTCAATCCCTCCACCCCTAACCCCACACCCCCCACACATATTAGCTGTCATCCTGCTTTCCATGTATGAGTCTGTCACCATTTTCCTTGTTAGTTCAGTTAGTTCATTAGATTCCGCGTATGAGTGAAATCATATGGTACTTGCCTTTCTCTGACTGGCTTATTTTACTTAGCATAATATACTTCAGGTCCATCCATACGGTCACAAAGGGTAAAGTTTTCCTTTTTATGGCCAAGTAGTATTCCATTGTGTAAATATCCCATAGTTGTTTTATCCTCTCATCTACTGATGGACACTTGTTTTGCTTTTATAGCTGGAAGTTTAAATGTTTATGATACAGTCACGAGTAACATATCTCAAATTTCTTGTGCATTAAACTCTGTAACCAAGAGGAGCAGTTACAGATGTTGGTCTCACAGAATAAATAATACTTTTCACTTTTAGGTCCATTGTGTTACGTTTACTCTCTAAGATGTTTTTCTCTTAAGGTTTTTTTAATGTGTGGAAGGAAATCTATTGAAACACTTTGATTGTGGGTAACTTTTAGATACAGCACACAAGTTCTGTTGGTTTTTAAAGAGGAGAAGCTTTGAATGGTTTGTCTTAGGAAGATTTAATGATAGTCTAGTGACTTGCAGTTCTGAACACTAGATGTCACTGTTGCTGCATGTTTAAATACTTGCTTCGCAGGCTCCAGTTTGTTCCAGTGATCTTTCTCTTGATCTAGAGATAAATCGGGCCCTATTCCTCTTCTACCTAAAAAAGTTGGTTATCGCACTTTTAATTTAGGTTTTAAGCTTTTGTTTATTAAAATATATTTTCTTGTGATGGAATTAGAAAATATCATGACATAATTTTATTATGCACTGTTGGTAATTCTAATAAAACCTACTGGTAGTTTTGAATTGTCATTTAAATTGCCACCTATCACCCTATAAAATTCAATAAATATTTAAAAGGAAGGCAACTGGCTATTAGTATGAATCCCCTGAGCATATTTAGGAAATACCAGACAGATTTTTTTTTAACCAAGTTGTATTTTTAAAATAATGCTAAGTCTTGGCGAGATAGCTCAGCTGGGTAGAGCGTTGTCCTGATATGCCAAGGTTGTGGGTGGGATCTCTGGTCAGGGCACAAATGGGAAACAGCCAATGAATGCATAAATATGTGGAAAATTAAGTCGTTGTTTCTCTCTTCCTCTCTCACTTCTCCTCTTTCTCTCTCTCTCTAAAAAGAGAACAAATAATAAAATAATGATAACATTATTCCTTTGGAAGGGTGATTATAATTTTTACTATGTAGCTGGTTCCTAAAGAAATAATTCTTGTCTGTAGTTTGAAATCACTAATACTTGTTTCCCCTTCACTTTGATGAGTTTTGGTAGTAATTCTACAAAATGCCAAAAAGTTTAAAACAGTTTGGTCGTATTATAAGGCCATGATAAATAGTGGTATAAATAAAACATAATATGAGTTTATCAAACAAGTGAAATTAATGTTTAAAATAGAAATTGGAAATGAAGAAGTGCTCTTTTTCTCTTTTACCTTTAGTGGAGTGACTGGTTCTTGATTGTGTAATTACGTTTGACTACGTACAGGAGAAGTTACCAGATGCATTTCACTTAGGTTGCATCTGAAGGAGGGGAGAACAGCACAGTGAGCCACACTGCTTTCATCTTTTGCCCAAAGCGTGCTGATGGGAACGTCTATTATAAATTCATTACTCTTAAATAAGAAAGGTTACAACATAGGTAACTTTCCTGGAAAGAGGGAAACGGAATATTCATATAATTGTTTTGAGTAAAGTTCAAAAGTGGAATTAGGAAGTTGATTTCTTTTTACTGTGATGAGCATTTTTGCTAAGAGCCTTTAGTTCAATAACCCTAACGACTGGTACACACCATTATGTATACAAGGCCCCTGCTCTCTGTTTAACCCTTAAAGAGTATATTGTTTGGTAGTACCCGCTAGATTTGCTCTGCAAAACCTTTAGTGTCTTAAATTTGCTATTATTTGTAATGATTCTTCTAGTTGTAGTTTGTTTAATTATGTCACTTTTTGTTGAAATGTTTATATGCCTGTTCCCTATGGTATTAACTCCCCGAGGGGCAGAACCTTTTCCATCTTTTCTGTGTATACATAACGGGCACTTTAGGAATGCTCGCAATAACGAAGTCCTGTTGGTGTGTTACTCAACCATCGAATGACTAAACTCAGCTGACGAGACCTCACAGACAGTTAAGTCTACTTTCACAGCCAGTGATTGTTCTGCACGCAATCTTGAAAATAAATGTATGCTGTTGTTCAGAAGGGGACTGGACATAAAAAGAACATCTGCCTTTCCTACCTAGTGAAAAAAAGAAGTCTAGGAGTAAACAGACTTGGTTTCTAGGCACTTTGCTGCCACTGGAGATGACCTTAAGAGACTCCCTTATCCGCTTTGTACTTCAGTTTCTCCATCCCTGTAACAGGAATAATAAGATCTGTGCTCTGTACTTGTAGGGCTATGGTGAGGATAAAACAAATGATTAACAGTTTGTCTTCTTTTAAAATATTAGAAGTCCTATGCAATTAGAGATATAATTTGCTTTTTTTCCCTCTTTTACCACTTTTATTGTACTTATTTCATTGTCTTACAGCTACACTGCTTTTTGAGGACAAGGTCAGTATCTTACCCATTTCTGTATATCTGATGCCTGGTATACTGCCTGGCATGTAATAGGTGTACAGAAATACTTGCTTAATGAATAAGTAAATTTTATTACTAGAAAATAGGTAAGAGTTCTAGTTCCCACTTCTGCCTTTGTTGTCATATGCCCACAATAATCAACTGAGACAAGTTAGTTAACCTCTCTGAGCCTTGGCTTTTTTCTCCAAGAGATTTGCACTATCCTCAGTGTCTCACTTCTGTAAAACACTCAGCTGGGGCATTGCGTCATTGTCACTAGACCTGTGAGTTGGGTCAACTGCTGTATTCCCAGTGCCTAGAACAGTAGCGTCCTCACAGGAGGGACAGGAAGTTCCCTTGTCATATGTAAAGGAAGGAGCAGGTGTTCTGCTTCCCATCTTTAAGTATGTCGTGTGCACGCAAAATGACTGAACTCTTAAGCTCGTTAGTCCTGTTCTAGATGTGTTCTTCGGGTTATGAAGAGTAAGAAAACCTGAGTTTTTAAATAATGTTACTACATTTAAATTTTCTAAAGCCTCGTTTCTTTCTTTTTATTATTACCTGACTGACTTGGCCTGAATAGTGAATAATTAACTCTGTGTAGAATCAGAACTTGCCCAGTGCTGTGATCTGGGGGTGTGCTGGGCTCTCCACAGTAGCCTCTGTCTGTGGTGTGAGTGGGCTCACTTTGATAGTCGTTCGTTCCTCCTTACAGGGCAGGGCTAAGCAGTGTGATCTCTACTTGGAGGTCTTTCCCTCTGGTACCCGTGTGTATTAGCCTTCATCTATTCTAGGCCTAGATGACAAATACCAATGTACAGCAGTCTGAAAGCTTTATGTTAGACTTTGCCGAAGCTCTATACAGGTACTCAGTGCACAGCTTTTGCCTTCTCACTTTAGATCAGTCATTCAGCCAATGTGAATTTGTAAGCATTTGTCATGAATTCCATTAACATGATAAAGGAGTATATGAGAAATATAAAACTTGGAACTTGCTCAGGGAGTTTACATTTCAGTTTGGGGAACAAACATTGTTATTTGTAAAACAGATACAGATAGAAGACAACACATAATAGTTGCACAGTATGAGTAATGGATGTATTAGAAATTCATTAACAGGAGAGTTGAGTGGAGTATTTGGGAGAAAGTAGTGTTCTTATAAAGCCTGGGAACGAGGGGATTTGGGGGTACATGGAAATACATAGGTTAACAGAAAGGAACAAGGCCCTGGACGGGTAGCACTGTTGGTTAGAGCATCGTCACGATACGCCAAGGTTACAGGTTCAGTCCCCAGTCAGGTCACATACAGGAACCAACCAAGGAATGCGTAAGTAAGTGGAACAACATATGAATGTTTCTTTCTCTCTCTTTCTCTCCCACTCTCTTCCTCCTTTCCCCTTCGTCTCTCTCCCTCCTCCCCTCCCTCTCAAATCAATACATATTTTTTAAAAGAGGGACAAAAGAATAATAATTTTCTGTGTTGCTAAATACAATCTGTATTCTGTCTTGTTAGAGAGAGCTTATATTCAAATTAATAGTTTAGGGTGTTTGTAAAAGCATCACTAGGTACAACAAGTAAGATCATTTATAATGACAATTTTAGAAGATGTTAAATTGTATTCGTTTTGTTTTCCTGGGTATAAATGACGGAGAGTTAGTTATTTCTTTTAATATCTGAGTGGTCTAGGTCTGGAAGGACCCTCTGAGGGGCATCTGATCTAGTCGAACCGCGGCTTATAGACAGATTTTGAAGCAGTTTCCACACAGACTGGCTTCTCTTCTGTTCTTCCTGTTTTCTAGGAAGAGAGAGATTCCACAAGTTTCTGTGGTCACCCACTCCATTGTTTAGGAACGAACTGAACTCTCCAAACTCAAACTGAGAGCTGTTGGGCAGTTGGGTTTTTACATTTTAGAGAATGCAATTCTTAGAGTTCAGAGTAGGTTTTTTTTTGCTTTGATTGTAGTTTATAGGAAGCGCCTATTTGGCCAAACTGAAAATCAGAATTTTCTTTGACTGTGGCCAGGACAGTCTTAACATCCTCAGACCTAAAGGAGTCACATTTTCTCCATTTAACAAGCACTTACTACGTTTTCACTTTGGGCCAAGCCCTCTGCTGGGCACTGGGATCCACAGATGAATCAGACGTGCCCTCGGCCCTGAGGAAACCGGCCGTCTGAAGAAGAGTGTGGCAGTCGTCTGCTGTGCCGCAGCCACTGTTCCACCTGGACAGGGAAGGGGAGACATCCTGGGGGTGGGAGCACATGTTTAGTGCCTGTTTGTGTGCTTGGCACGTGCCAGACCCGTTACGGGTGTCTATTTTAGCCTTTATCACAGCCCTGTGGAGTGGACGGTCATCCTAGTTTTACGGAGGGGTAAAACCAAGGTTAGTGAGATTTAGTTATTTGCTCAAGGCCATATTGCCTGAGTGACAGGACATAAATCCAGTTCCGTCTGCAGCGTACCTGCGATGTGCACACAGCACTCATAGCTGCCCCGTGAGCAGCAAGTCACCTTTTTGGAGCCGGGCTTTAGATTTTACGTTGTCAGTCTCTGTGAGAAATGAATCACTTCACCCAAAGTCTCAATGTGGATTGAGAAGCTCCCTTCTGCCACACGGCAGGTTGATTTTAGGAGGAAAGGTGGAAGGGGCCAATGGAGAAGCTTGTTCTGAAGTGACTCTAAGACCCTTTCTGTGGATCGTGCCTTTTGTCCTAAGAATGTTCCCTTCCTCCATGAGCGCCACACTCTGTTTTCATGCAGACAAAGAGAAGGAGTGGGAGGAACAGGTCACCAGGTTTCTAATGTCATACCGTGAAGCCAAGAAGGTAGAAATCTGTCATTTTGGCATGTAAGGGATTAATTACTGTATTTTTCGGACCATAAGACGCACTGGACCATAAGATGCACCTAGGTTTTAGAGGGGGAAAATAGGAAAAAAAATTTTGAAGCAAAAAATGTGGTAAAATATTTAATAACATAAATAACATAATATTTCACCATTGTAAATATAAACAGCCAGGTAAGCTACATTTGGGCTATAAGACACACCCCCATTTTCCTCCCAAATGCGGGTGTGGATAGTGCCTTTTATGGTCTGAAAAATACAGCAAATTACTTCAGTAGGACGTTGGTGTGGCCAGTGAGACGTTTACCTCAGGAAAATTCTTGTATTTGAAGATAGTTTGGTGCTGGGGGGAGAGGATTCTGAAATTTTGTGATAATCTTTGCCTATGGTGTAATGCCTTCTAGGGTTAACCTAATGTTTTTCTGAATCTATGCTTATATTTTTGATTCATGTCTTTAATAAAAATATAATAAGTATTATTAGTTTTATGTTTGAGAGGACCTAAGAAGCCATCTAGTCCCATTCTCACTTTGCAGATGTGAAAATTGAGGTGCAGAAACGCTGAGCCATTGTTCAAGGTCATACAGCTAGTGCTGGACATAAATTTAATGGTTACTATTAGCTCACAGCAAGCTCAACTAGAACATTTAAAAAAATTAGCTGATTATTTATAAATGCAGTTTCTATTAGCAACAATAATTCTAGTTTGGATTCAAATAATGTGAAACGAAGTTAAGTGCCCAGGGCTCTGGTACAGGGTGGAGGAGCCGTTCACGCATTTTCCACAGTTGTCGACAGAGCCTTCCGTCTGGCTCTTTAGGCAGAGTTGATAATGGGGAATTTTTGCAGGCTGAGAGGTAAAGTCTTGTATAAGCCTTGTTAAGAAGTTCAATATATGAATTAAGTTTATACTGACACTGTGGCCTCCTGGAAAGTCTCACGTTTCAAGTTTTTGTTCATTCTTAGTTTCATGGATTCCAGGTAGGAAAACCACAAATAAAATTTTTAACGAAAAAAGAAGCTCTTAAAAGATATGTCCATGAACTTGAAGTGGGAATTAGTCATTGTGTCCTTAAATATTGACTCTCGCATGGACCAAGTATTCTTTGTTCCTGAGTACTGCTTCAGGCCATCACCTTCTTTAATAACTGAGGCATTGTTGCTGCCGTTTGAGCATGTTCTATGGAATTTTGGCAATGCGTATATCCTCTTTCTGCATCTTAGTAAAAGCATGAGTAAATATTTTTTCTCAGCTTTGGTATTTTCGTAGCTTACATTTTAAATGAACCAGACTAATATAATGTAATACCAGGATTACATAATTTAAGACATCAGGATTGCTTCCAGGACCATGAGATTACAGGCAGTGTTTGTTGCTCGTTTAGTACCTGTAGAGAAATAACTGCAGAACCACTTTGCAAATGAGAAAGTGGAGTCAAAGAGGTTAAATCTGGAGAAGACAGTTTCCTGGGAACCTGGGTAGTGTTTCTTCTTTATTCAGAACTTGGTCCTTATAACTGTTGATTTTAGTAATGTACAGTTTAGAAATTATAGAATTTCTAACTACTGTCACATGCCAAACTTTTTTATAAAATACAATCAATAAGATATTTTCACTGAATACTTATGTACCTTGGCACTCTAATATGTACAAAAGTAGTTATTACATGGTCTTGGATTTGAAGGAGTTTATCACCTACTGAAAGAAAAGACCAGCACGCGAACTAGCTTAGGGAAAAAATGAGTGTCAAACTCTAGTACTGTTAGGCAGTAGGCAGACAGAGGAGGATGAGGTCAGGTTCCATGCTGGAGTTAGGGCTTAATCTGGACTTGAAGGATGGGCAGGATTTGGATGGATAGAGGAGGGCATTGCATATGAGGTTATATCGCATGAACAAAGATGCAGAGATCGGAACACGCATTGTATGTCTGTCTGATAGAGTTAGAAGATAAACCAGACTTGGACAGAGGGGACATTATGAAAACATGTATTCATTCATTTTTTCCCCCTAGAACAAGGATTCATTGAGTACTTACTCTGTATAAGCAAAGCACTAAAGTAGGTTCTGAGACTATCTCATTGTGAAAAACAGACACACCACGGAGGCTAGTCTGGATTTTTAGATGACATTAGGAAGAGTTTAGAAGTTTTTGTATTGGAGTATTCCACAAGAAAAGCATTGTTCTAGGAATCGTTCGACAGGTGACTGCATTCTGTGTCCCTGGCTGGCGAGACTGGAGAATGTGATGCAAGACCCTTGGAGGGACTCACCTGTGAACACCTTGTGCTCTGCAGATTGTTATGGCACCGTTCCGGCTGGTGCTGTTATTTCAGCATTTATTCTTTTTAACTTCTAACTTGATTAATGGCTCTGTTAGAGGGGAATATGACTTGCATTTAAAGGATTACTAGTTTCCTCAATAGTAAATGATATTTAGTGAAAAATAGATTCTAGAGTCAAGTAAGTTTCTGAAATTCTGGATTAAAAAAATTCTTTATGACAAGACTTCTGAAAACATTTAATATGCTGTTGTGTGTTTTGTGAATCTTCAAGACTGACATATGTTCAATAACATGCAGTATTCCCCCCCAAACTATTTGACCATGGGAAACTCTTTTTTAAAGAACATCTATTACCATCTTGTGTTCCATCAGACATAGCTTGGGGGATTCTGATTAAGGCATGTGAGAGGCATGTTTCCGATCATTAGGAACGGTGCCATCTGTGAGACGGGAAAATACTCATTTCAGATACATCTTGGCAACAGCAGAAAGGCTTAGTTCTACTTGCATTTAAGTAAACCATAAATTTTCCCAAGTTGTCAGAGAAAAATTGACAGCAGTATCCTAGCATACAGTAGATAGTCATTAAATATGAATCAATGAATATTTTATATTAAAGATTTTATTTATTTATTTTTAGAGGGAGGGGAAGGGAAGCAGAAAGAGAGGGAGAGAAACATCAATGTGTAAGAGATACCTCTATCCATCGGTTGCCTCTTGCACACCCCCGAATGGGGATCTGTCCCACAACCCAGGCACGTACCCTGACTGGGAATTGAACTGACAGCCTTTCAGTTTGTAGGCTGGCACTTAATCCACTGAGCCACACCAGCCAGGGCTAGATAGAATCAATTTCTAAGTCAAAAACTGCTACTGCGCAGTATGAAGTATCTCCCTGGTTCATGGCTGATCTCTGCCTGACAAGCTAACAGAATGTTCACTTAGTTTTCTGTTATAAACTCTGAAGTGCACACACACTGTAACATGGGTTTTTGTTGTTGTAGGCCACATGGTTTGAAGTCAAATGATCTTTCTAAATTTATTGGAATTGGTACTTAACTATTTTGATTTATGAACCAAAAGTCCCTATTCTGTTTCAATTGAGCATAGATTTTTGATGTGACTTTTTGGCCTCTGAACTCAAATTGATCTCTTTCTTAATCTGCCAAGTTTCTGTCTTTTCTTTCCCCCAAACTGTTACTGTTCTGTTCTGTACAAACTGCCTCTAGAGAAGAAGAGCATGAGGCTGTCTGGGCCAGGGCAGATCGGCTGCTCTGAACACATGATGGGGTCAGGCTGGCTGCGTTTGACAAAATCGGTGAGTCTGCTCCAGCTGCTAAAATCTTCGAGGTCTAGAATTTTCTAGTGTATAAGCACAGTTCTACAGCCATCCATTGCCCTTAGTACATCTTTTTTTTTCTTGCATTTATCTCTGTGATCACTCAATTTATGAACAGCTGATTCAGATGCATAGAAATGGTCAATTACAGACTTCCTCCCCTTCATTCACTTGATCCCCTGCAGTCAGTGGCCTCCTTTAGCTGATCCAGCATTTTTTTTCCCTTCATCATTCATTCAACAAACACACTGAGGGGAATACAGACATTTGTAAAATGTGGTCTAAATATTTGAAAAACGGCAAAGGAGGGGAGCTAAGACTTGAACTTAACTGTAATGCAAGGTGGAACCCCATAAGTACTCTGCTTGCTCCTTTCCTCTCCTTTGGGGAAAGCCCGCATGCCGCTCCCATTTCCTCCCTGCGTGCCACTGCATAATTGCACCTCCCGCAAAGCTCTTTGTCCCACTCTTAACACATCCTCTTTAAACCCCTTCCTCCTCCTCATCCCAGTGCTTCTGCCATTTAGGCAGGAACACCTCACCTGATCATTTCTTCTGTGCCTTGCTGCCTTCTTTGTTCTATCTGTGTGGCAATAAATAAATCATCCAGATCCTGACCGATAGACATTAAAGCAGTACCCACTCTCCCCTGTCTGTATTTGGAAGTAAAATTCTGTGTACTAAAAAGTATCACTGGCTTCTAAAAGTGGTGAATGCCCAGTTTCCCCAGAAACATACCACAAGTCAGTATCTCTGTCTCCTTTATGCTTTTATTAAGCCAAGTTTTCCTGAAGCTTCAACATTTCAGGTAAATAAGAGAATTTCTCTTTCCTTGGTGTTCTCTTGCTTTGATTAGTTACTAATATTGCAATAGCATGGGTTTCGATTTTTTATCAGTGTAAGTATATGCTGTTTCAATGGGGAAGTAGGAAGATTTCTGTGGACTCCCTGCAGTTCCACTGTTTATGATAGTTACGTCTTTGGAAGAACATGTTTCAGCTGCCATATGATCATTTGTAAGCATGGCCTTTCCACAGATGGACATCGCGTTCTTAAATACTTGCTTGTCTTTGTCTTTCCCGTCTCCAGCTCGGACTGCCTTCAGGGTCATGCTGCCGTGCACTGCTGCACTGGTGGACTCGGCCATGGAAATTGAATTCCATGGGATTCATGGCATTTTCTGTGAAGGTTTCTTTCTCTAGAAATCTCTTCCTGCCTCTCAACCATTAAATTGAAATTTAATGATTCTTCAAAGTTTTGTGTCTAATATCACTCTAGCATTTTAAAAATTACATTCCTTATAAAGGACCTATCATAATTTACTTAGTAATTCTTTTACTATTAAATATTTAGTTTTCCTTCTAGATTTTTAAAAATTATTAATAACGATGTGATGTGTAACTTTATTTACAAAGTATTTTAATATGTAGGGTTATTGCTTGCAGACAGATTTTCCATGTGTAATTTCTTGGTAACGGTATAACTTGTCTTCAGATTCTGTTTATATGTTGTCAGATTTCTTGATAAATTGATCATCTTGAAAAAGTTTGTCTGTGTTGCCTTCCTGCTCAGGAATTTTCATGGGCTCTCTGTTGCCTGCGGTCTGAAGTCCCTGTAACTGGCCTTTTCCTTTTTGTTTTAACCAGCTGCCTGCCAGTGTGCATTTACATTCCATGTAAATTTTCCACATTATGAAAAGGGGATCAGGGAATATCCTTGTGTATTTTATAGCTTTGCTCATGTTTTTTGGATTATTTCTTTGGGATAAATGATCAGAAATGGAAATACTGGGTCAAAGAATGTAAACATTCCATGAAAATGATAGCCATATTTCTTTTAAATAAGAAGATATCAATTTACAAACTTACCAGCATATGTACTCTTCCTAGGAATTGGTATTATTTTTAATGTAAGTTTAAAAGAATGTGAGCGGGAACATTGCCACGTTGTTTTGATTTCTGTTGCTTTTATTGCTAGCGAGGTTGAACGTTTGCCTGCGTTGTTTGTTGGTTATTGCCTTCTCTGCAGTTTAGCTGTCAAGGCCCTGTGTAATCTGGGCCCGCCCTTTTCAGCCTTATCTCCTGTTATTCAAACCCACAGGTATTTATTAAACTCCCACCAACTACTGACAAATACAGATGCTCTAATCAAGCTAATTTCCCCCTATTCTTTTGAATGTTTCGATTTTTCTTTTTGCTTTTGTTCATAATTTTCTGCTTCTGAAATGCCTGTGCCTTCTCTTCTACTTATAGTATGCTGATTTTCCCAATCCTTTGAGATTCAGGCTGAGTCTTTTCTCCTCTGGGAAGGCCTCGCTGACCTGGCTGGGCCTTCCTTGAGGGCGGGGGCCTATGTCTGATGCTGTCCCCACCACCACCCCCCTTTTTTTTTTTAACCTCAGTGCCTAGTAAAGGGTCTGCCTAGCATAGGAGACAAAGAAGCAACATGTTGAGGTTGCTAAGAAAAAGTATTGAATATGTTCCGTCAGATCTAGATTTTACTTTTGGCTCTGATTTTGGGCCAGTTTTTTAGTCCTTTGAGCCTCAGTTTCTTTATCTCAGCATCATCACGAATTGGGAATGGGATCTGAGTTGCGAGGAGTAAATGTGATCATGCTTACGAAGGGCCAGGTGCTCTCATTTAGTGAGAACTGTTTTTGGATTAATTTATTGGGTAAACTGGTCCTGCAGCACTCCCTTATTCTCCGCTTCCTTAGGACACTTCCTGGCGTGCCCCAGATGATGTGTGCTGTCTCTTTCCTGTGTCGGTGGTCTTACGAATTAGCTTTGTAATCTCCGAAGAATTCCAAGTTCTGACGGGGGAGGGTTGTGGCTTCAGTTTGTTTCACGTCCTGAAGAACACGAGGGTGAATACTGATTGGATGCGTATAGTAGAGCAGCTTTGGTGGCAGTGAAAATGAGGGCAAAGCAGTGATGAGGACTTTACTTTTCATGTTTTACTAAAATCGTTACTGGATTTTACTCGGAGAAATTGCTTTATCCTGGGGCCTTTACGAAATGTCTAGTTTTGTTGCTTGTTCAGCCAAATGGAATTAGTTATTCAGGAGAAAAATGGTAAAAATATCCAAATAACACCACCGGATTTCACTTTTCCATATAGTGTTTCAAAATGTTGTATTCATTAGTATTTGTGAGAAACCTTTGGTTAATACCACAAGAAGTCATAAACTAAACCAGATTTCCCCTTTTTTAACTTTCACATGACTTGGATTAACAACAGTGTTACTCCCTAATTTACACCTGGGATTTCCAAATTGTGTCAAAAAAGCTGAAACAATGATTCATGTTTAGTCACCATGGGACTGGGTTATTTTCATTTATTGAAAATATAAACAACAAAAAAATATCCTGGATAAAGATCTCCATGTATTTTAACTAGTGACAGATGCTATGATCAGAATTTCTACTTAAGTCAGGCATTTTTGACGTACACCTCAAGCCTCGCAATTAAGCTTTATGCCTTTCCAAGCATAACAGTTAACCAATAAACCCAAATATCAGCCTGGTCTGGCTTAGCTCAGCGGTCTTTTGATTTCTTCCAGTCTGTTTGATGTGGAGGCTTATTGAGATTTATCTACTGAGCTGCTCACGGTTTGCAGGGCCGAGAGCACTGGCTATGTTATATAAGATTCCGTTAGCGACAGGGAGGGTAGATAGTCACCACAGTGTAGATAATTTAGGCATGTACTGGTCATGGCTTTGTTGAAATTTTTAAGACTTTTGTCAAGCATTTTAATTAATACTAGTGATTTTTCTAATTACCTAGTTTATACTGTGAACCTCAAAACAGATGGAACTTAACTGGTTCAATTTAGTGGAAAGTTTTTTAACTTTCCGTAGAAATCTCTATGTGGAATTTGAAAACTTTATCAATTATTTAGACCAGTTTATACACAAGGGAAATAAAAATAGAGATACATTGTAATCAATTATAAATATTTGCTATGTGGAATGTCAGACATCATTTCCGTTACATAGTTCATGATAGCAGCAGCATCAGTATACCCAACTTTATAATATAAAGGCTGCAAAGGACTTTTCATATACTTACCTCATGTAATCCTGGTAGGAATACTCAGTAAGATAAGAGTTATTGTCCTCACCCTAAATAACACACTTGGAATATAGATGATTAATTGGCAACGTGTCTTATATCTAATATGACGCAGACCTGGTGTTCAAATTCAGATATGACTCCTAATGCAGTTATTTTCCCATTTATAGAACACTAAAGCTTTTTGTTCTATAATATACAGTGTTCCCAAAAGTAACAAGTTCTGCCAAGTAGATTTTTAGTCACATCTTCTTTCCTAAGAAGTAAAGTAAAATTACCCATGTTTACCTTGCTGGACATAAGAAAATAAGACCATATTGGAAGAATAGTGAAACATTGGTTCTTTCTGCCTCAGTTGCCCCATATCAAATGGGAAAAATACTAGCATTTTCCTCAAAGGATTTTGAGGCAGATTAAGTGAGTTAATGCATGCAAGGAAGTGAGAAGTGTGCCTGGCACAGTCAAAAGCAAGACCTTCAGCTAGTGTTCGCTTTCATGTACTCAGCAGTGTTTGTAAACCCACCGCCACGTGCCAGTTAACGTGCTGGGCTTCAGGAGATGGGAAAGTTCAAGTTTTCGCCTTCATGGGGCTCACAATCAGGTGGAGTAGACGTACTTCAAACTGCGCACCATTTGTAGTGCACGTTCTGTGTAGAGGCACGCACAGGGAGACCTGGAAGCACGGAGTAGGCTGAGGACCAGCTGTCAGAGGGGACTTCCTGTAAGCGTCCTGGCCTGAGCTTGAAGGATGAGCAGAAGTTAGCCACGTGCAGAAAAACGGGAGGGGAAAGGGAGCCCGGAGGCCAGATGATGGTGACGAAACATTGGTGTGAACCTGTCTCTTCTGTCCAGGATAGCTTGAGAATTTAATATGCTGATGAGCACTGTGACTCTCATCACAGCGTAGATGTTCTAAAGAACACACTTTGGGAAACTCTGCATGGACAGGGTGGTGAGAAGTGAGTTCAGGTGAGGACTGGGGTGGGCAAGGAGGATGGAGGGGTAATCAGAGATATTAAGACAATAGGCTTGACAGGACTTGAAAAATGAGGGGACCGCGGACGAGGAACCCATACCATACCACAGTGAGACGGTGGCAGATTTTAGGCTTAGGACAGTGTCTGGGCTGATGGTGCCATTTACAGAGGTAAAGACTTAGGAGAAAGAGATTGGGCAGTGTGGGGATTCCAAGTTCATTTTTGTATCTGTGTTTTGACATGCCCGAGGGACATCCAGTGGAATTACATCATTAAGCAGTCCAGTGTACTGGGTCTGGAGCATAGGAGTGAGCTCCGGGCTGGGTGCAGGAGTCTTCTGTGTATAGATGATATTTTATGCCGAGAGAGTGAATGGTAGAACCCGGAGTGGTGAGGAAAGACTCCTGAGGGCATTGATGTTTAAGTGACGTATGGAGGAAGAGGATCTCTTAGCAGAAATAGTGTATTTCAGTGATCTGAAGTTCTTTGGAAGATGCTTATCTGTTCCCCTGTGGTCCCTTTTCAGGATCCATGAGTGTTTTGTTTTGTTGGAAAGTGCCTGACTCCACCCACGCAGGAAATCTACTTTGTGTTCTACTCCTTCCCCCAAGAATCTGGGTAGTTGTAGAAAGAGGCACTTCACCCACACCCCGCGTTCTCGGAGGAGAGCAGTGTGATATCCTGCCCAACCCTTCTGAGCCCAGTGGGGGAAGGTGGAACCATCCTGCACTGTTAAGTTTTTGACTGTTAGGTCCTTAACTGTAACTGGAGAAATAATGAAAGAGAAGTATTCCACTGGATTACATGAGTTCAATGGATTTTAATTTTCTTGATAAACTATTATTAAGAAATTGTTTTGGAGATTTACTCTCTGAGTAGGATTAGCTAACCTACATTTTTCATTTGGATAAGTAGTTCTTTAATTAGAAACCAAGACTTAGGGAATAGTTTCCCATTGCTTTATATAGTGTAGAGAAGGTGTGTGAAACTGCCAAATGAAGGTTTTCCTCCTGGTAGTGAGGAGCAGGGAAAACGAGAGGAAATTATAATATATTAAGGGAAAGGATTCTGTTCATTCAGTGTGCCTGCTTTTATCTTCAGTTCTGGAAGTCTCTGATGGCAGGGCTTTTTTTTTTTTTTTCCTTCCCTATTCTTGTTGTGCCAAAAGTTGCATATTTCTGGCAAAGTGTTCATTACTGGCTTGGGGTGTGCAAGAAATTCTTTGCCAGAGAATTAAGCAAGCAGAAATCTGTCAAAACAGATATTCTAGTTTGAAAATACAGTCCTGTGGGGAAGGATGAAGGGTGGATAGTGGAGGAGGCCGGGGCATGTTCTAAGGCTGAGTATTTATTTCATAAGAATTCTGTGTTCTGAAAGGCTGTTTCTTGTAGGAATGCTGAAGGAAACAGGATTGTGGCGCATTAAATGTGCTGGTGAGCAAGGATGCATTTTCTGGGGAATTTTGGTTTGCTCCTTGTGTTTGGTATTCAGCTCAAACGATGACAGCCTTTGCTAAGAGTAAAACATTTTGATTAGCAAATAGCCTTTTTAAATTTAATTCAAGAGGCATTTAACAAAACTTATGTTTACAGGAAAAACTCTCTCAGGCCTGAGGGTATTAAATACATATAAACAAACGTGCACATAGACATACAGTCCCCTTCATAAGCATTTATTTGGCTGGGAAATGCGACTTAATATAATTTCAGTCTTAAAGTATTGGCTGATTGATTCAAAAGAGCAAAAAGAATTTTTTTCCTCCTAACTTTTCTTTCTACTTCTTCCCTGTTACTTTTTTAAAATCACTTTAAAGAAGAATAAAATTATACATTGGCTGAATGCACGATTTTTAGATTTCTTTGCCATATTGTTGCTTAAAGCTACTGTTACAGAGTTGCTCTTGGAGTTGGAGAAACACAGGCTGGCATTTTTGTTACTTTCCACTGGGATGGTGGTGGGCGCTAACTAGCCATGTTAAGCCTCAAGGATGAAAACCATTGCATGAACAAGTGGATTTTCAGGATTTCCCGACTATATATCTGCATGCAACTGATGTTATTTTTTTTTACAATTCTTATTTTTATTTTTTTACTTTTTATAAGAAATTATTTGAGCCAAACTAACGACATGCTGGGAAGAAAGATCTCAAATGTTCTCTGATACAATTTTTAAAATAAAATATAGTACATTGTACTATTGAAATGAATGATCATACATAATAGAATGTATTATTAGTGAAGAAAAGGCCTCAAAATAATAATAATAAAATGCAGACCCATTTTATTCTTATCTCCTTTTGGCAAATTTTAGACTGACTGCTATACATAAGCAGTTCAACCTTCTTCCAGAGCAGGGGGAAAGAGCCTTGCTGTTCTTGGATTCTCTGATTTGATATGCTTTAGTTACTGGAAGAAATATTAATTCATGCAATTTTTTAAATTTTAGTAATTCAAAAGAATAAAAAGTTTTCAAGGGGTCGAAAAGATCATGGTCCACCATTGGAATTTGCCTTTAGTAAATGTAACATTTGTTTTCTAAAGAATTATAACAACATACTTAAATTCCAGAACAGTAAGCAAAATAGCTTAAGTTCACTGACTTGAAAAAACATTCTTTTATACTGCACGGTTCTAAAATAAATACTTAAAAGAAACAGAGAGCAAGCCATTCTATCTTGGATTTCATTTTCCTTCAGATAGAACAGCTAGAACAAACATTCTTGCTAGTTAACATTGCCTGTGTTTTTATGAAGTTAATAACTGACCTGTCAATCACGCCCTATATAAATACGGTAGTTGAATGCTTTCTGCTTTAGAAGCACTTTTATTTACAAGAGCTGCCAGCCAAGATTTCCAAAGGACTCCATGGGCTGTTTGCTTTGATCTGTTTTGAGGGCTGGTCTCTTTATACCTGTTGGTTTGCTATTTATGATACCTTTGTGTAATCAGGTATGGGGAGAGCAGATGTGCAGAATAAACACGTCTTAAGGAAACCAAGGCTCAGGAGAAATGTAATTATGCACCAAGAGCATTAAAAAGAGAGAGAGAATATTTTCTTAAATTAGCTTGGTTGCTGTTATGACAAGAGAACAGATGTTGTGGTATTCGCCCCAGAGGAGGAAAAGATTCTCGCTTGAATCTCAGTTCATAATGAATGGAGGTGGTGTGTGTGTCTCCACCCTTCAAACTGCTGCCATCCTTCGAGTTTGTAAATTGCGGAGCTCTTGCCGCTCTTCTCAGTTGACTTTCACCTTTGACCTTTTTTCCTTTGCTCCTTCCCTAGGAAATGTTTACCACATGTCTCCATCCAAATAATCGTCTCTGTGTGGGAATAGTTACCTTTGCATTGGCTTTTAGTAGCTTAATAGTTGGCTTTTTAATGTTTAAGGCAGGTTTGAAAAAAGATGGCTTTTTGTTGCTGTGTGTTTTAGGGTTTTGACTTGGGTTTTCTCCCCAGTACGGAAGGGAACTGAAAGCCAAATTCCTTTCTGTGTCCTCCACAATGCCAAACATAGAACCTCTAATGATATCTGGGCTCAGTGATGGAAAGAATGGCAGAAATTAAGAGAAACCAAAGTCTTTGGTCTTGTTTCCAAAAATGATCCATTGAGTTTCGTTTCTTTCATCTTTCAGTTAACTGCTGCCCTAATAATTCCTGTGTATAGTATTTACATATTGCTTTCTCTAGGAATTCGAATGTTTGAATATATCAGAGAAGTTGTTAACTTCTGTTTTACTTTAAAATTTAAAAACTTCCTCTACTTTTTTTTAAACTAGAAATTTTACTATCACTCTATAGTGCTTTTGGAGGAACTAATTTAGAGGTTTTCAGGCCCTTGGAGCTGTTCCCTCTACTTGTTGGGGAAATTCTCTTTACACTTTTCTTACTGATTTTACTGACTTTTTTGGGTCAGCAACTTTCCTTTTTGTGACACCAACATGAATCTTCAATTTTCTGTGGATGAGTGCCTGAACATGTCCCAAAGTTTAGAGAGCTTAGTTGTTGCTTTGTTGTTGCTCAGAAAACTTCCAAAATCCAGTGTTTTTAACTGGTATTATTGCTGGTATTTATTTAGTGGTATTAACTGGTATTTATTTAGTTTCTTGTTTATAGTGTATAAGTATCTGCATCTATATGCTAATCAACAAAGTATAAAATGCAGCCCCAAATACTTTTTCAGTCGTCTGCAGATAACCACTTGCCAGAGTAAAATTACTTTATAAACTTTAAGGTAGATTAAAGTTTGGCTTTATACTCTGTATTCCTTCTACACAGCTTTTGGGGGTCAAAGGTGGAAAAGCCCTGGGGTTGCCTGGAGCCAGCACGAACGGGTGCAGTCATGTTGCCTTTGTGGCGGCAGAAGCCTCTAAAAGCTATGAAACTGCTAAAATAACATTTGAGCGTCGTGAGGCTTTGATTGCAGAACCTCTGTTGGAGGTTGAGTGGTACGAGGCGGCCCAAGGTCAGGCCAGAGAAGCAAGTGGGAGTAAGCTCAGGTCAGCCATGCCCCGGACACCAGGGAAGGTGTACCCATAAAGACCCTTTTGAAAGGGAAGTCCATGGTACTGCGGAGCTGGCGGGTTAACAGAAAGAAAGTCCCCTCCAATGTTTTTAGTTTACATTCATCCAAGGCTGAAACCTGTAATTAAATTTTCTGAACAAAGACCCTATTAACACACACCATCCATATTGATGACTAACAGCTCTTCCTTCCAGGTATGTAAGGAAATCTGTAATGCTTAAAGCAAAATAAAGGCCCTAGTCAGGTTTGAGGGCTGGTAAAGTAGGGAATAGGTGTAGTTAGGACTGGGTTTGCCTTCAGTTGCCACTTCTCAGTGCAGCTTAAAAGGGGCCTTTCACGGCTGCTACATTTACTCAAGTATATGTGTGTTACTGAATGATGTGAAACTTAGTCACAGAGATATGATTCTATTCAAATATCTCTGAAAATATTCTGGTTCTTCAGCTTTCTGGAACATTGTGTAGAAAATTCTCTTTTTAATTCTTTCGTGTGGGCAGGCCGGGTAGACTTAGGTGAAAGTGTTTAGGACAGACCCAAATACAATTCGTCATGTTACTCATTTGCCAGAACTTCAAGTAGTTTTCCATATTTGAGAAGTAAGTTTTAATTCATTAGCTTAGCATTCAAGACCTTCCGCAGTCCAGCCTCCTGTCTGCTGGAGGAGGCTTTTCCTCCAGCCTTGTCCGTGGTCCCCAGCAGGCCCTGCACATCTGTGCCACCCTGTCCTCCCACATCCCTTCCTCCTCCCCACGCGTCTTCTTCCTCCTCTCACCTCCGCGAGCCTGGGAGAGGTGAGTCCTAGCTGTCCTCCACAGCCAGGCTCACCTGCCCTAGTTTAGACCTCTCTTCCTCTGCTTTCCCAGATCTGTCAGCCTCCTGGTTGCCTCACTCCTGTGAAACCAGCCTTCCCTGCGCATCCCGTGGGAGGCCCGCCCCTCTGCTTTGGCCTCCAGAGCAAGGGTATACCACTACTGCCCTTAAACCATGCCGGTCCTTCAGTCCTGGTGGGGCTTTTGGTTTTGTTTTTCCGTTTATATCTGTCTTGTTTTTTAAAGTTGATTTTAAATTCCTTGAGGCTGAGAATTAATATCTTACGTGTGCTAGTGCCCTCCAGAGCACTTAGCATAATGCTGAATATGTGTTTGGTGGTTGGGCCATGCCTCAGACCCCGGGCTTGATATATTTGCAGTCTATAAAGACAGCAAGTATTTTCAAAACCACTGTGTACCTTTGTACCAGGTTTAATTTTTGGCTTGTCAGCTCTCTAGTGGAGATTTTAGGCTCAGTTCTGTCCAGAAAATCTATTTTCCAAATCTTGTCATGAACAGAATGGTGTTACAGTCACGCCCTGGAGCAGCTCCACTGGGCACTGCCGACGCTTTCTTACGCTGACTAGCTGACCCCCGTGGAGTGTTCCTCAGATCTCATTTCAGCTTTTTGGGTTACTTTTATTTTTAATTAAAGGAAAACTTATTTCTAAGACAGTCCTTGAACCAAAGGCAAGTGAATATTCATTAAATGTTTACTTTCTTGACTTCAGTGCACTTTAGCAGGTGATAACTCAGGTGGGATTATGACTTGACAGTGATCCGACAGGGCCCTTATTCACAGCAGTTACTGACTTTTCCAGTGTTAACCTCTCAGATGCAACATGAAGCTAGTGTCCTGGTGTCTGAGCCTTATAAGGGACTGGCTTTCTTTTAATTTTGTGTTTGGGGTTTGAGGAAGATGCATATGATGCCAAGTTGGGACTTTCGAGACTTCAGTGCTTAACTCATTTGATCTGAAAATTACTGGTAAAGTGACTACTTCTGCCAAGTATGAAACCAAGTCTTAGAGGGGTGAATGCCCTGGTATTACTGACACAGCATGCTTTTAAGGCTTCTTAAAGCGTTGGGCAGACTCTGAGAAGAGATTTTAATAAGCCAATATGAACCCATGAACACTGAAGTCAATCCTTCACATTTGTATAGCACTTTTTGACACTGTTGTATTTATTCATTCAACAAATATTTTTTAGCATCAGCTAGGAGCCAGGCATTGTACTAGGTTCATGGGATACAATGATGAATAATCACCAGATACTTTACTTCTCTTATTTTGAATTTTAATTTCTAGTCCATTTCCTCTTACTAGGGTGTCCACAGCTCGGGGTGTGGCACTTTGTCTCAGTCACTGCCACATCTCCAGCACCTAGAACAGTGTCTGACACATAGCAGAAGCCCAGGAAGTATTCATCCGTGTAGGAATGAAGTTCTACAGAGGAAGAGTTGCTGGAAGAGCGCATAGGGGATATGCATGATCTGGACTTGGAGGGATCAAGGAAGACACCCCAGAGCTAGAAGGGCAAAGAGCAGGCAGAAGGAGATGCAATATTTATCTAGGAAAGAGGAGGTGACATAGGGGGTGATTGCCACTGTGCAAAAGTCTGAGGGTGACAGTGAGCCATCACGGAACATGGTTGCTGTGCAGAGGGCGGGGGCGGGAGGTGGCATGAGAGGAGTGGGGACCTTGTCAGTCACCTTCAGGATGTGGGAGCAAGGAAAGTATTTTCAGCACAAGTATAACAGGGCGAGATATTAGTTTGCTCATTTTGGCTTCTGTGCAGGGAATACACTGTAGCTGGATTGGAAATAAATGCTGAAGACTGGGAGGTCGGTCAGTTTGTTTAAGTAGTTTTGTTTGTTAGGATAATGTAGACACGTGGTACCCAGACTTTTGGATTTTATGAAACAGCAAAAAAAGAATTTTTTTAAATTTTGAGGATCAACATAATAGAGTTGCTAACCTTTTCATTTTGTTAAGTAAAAATATTACAAAACATACCCCTGTCAAAATTATTTAATTTAAAAAAGGACAGTTCAACGTACATACATACCCACACCACCACACACACAGGAGAATCTCAAATACATTTTAAATGTTTAAATGGAAAACATTCATGAATGGGCAGGCACCTGTGTGCTCTGCCATTGTAAACCAGTGATCTAGCCTAGGAAAAACATGTTGGCGCCCTGAATTAGAATAGTGACAGTGGGGATTGAAAGAAGTGAATAGAATTGAGAGATGGGAGGGTGAATCAACAGAACTGATGATTTCAAAATACTTTCAGATCTCTTACCTCATTTAATCCTAATGGTAACCATGGGAAGCAGTTAGGTTAGAGACAGTTTAGCCCCATTTAATAGATGAGGAAAGTGAAACTCAGAAGTTGCGTGACTTATGTAAACCACGCATCTGATTAATTGTGGAATAGAAGTGGTGTGGGACTCTGGGTACGTGGTTCCCCTACCCCACCCCTTTCCTGGTTTTGCTCAGATTTCAAGGAAGAGAGGAAAAGAAATCTTGGGCTCCATGTGAGTCATATCTTTTAGGACAAAATGTAGGATATGTCCATTCTTAGAATAAAACAATATTTTAGTGATGACTCTTTTGATTCATCATTGTTTTGCAACATCATCCATTACCAATCTATGAACTAGAGTAGCCCCACTTAAATTAGGCCAGAGGAAGCAGTCTTTTTTGGCTGTATTTTCATTTTTATCCTGTTGTTACCCTTTGTCCTTACTATAAATAAGACTTGGCCACCCCATTTATGGGTTTTTTTTGGGGGGGAGGGAAGTGAGGCTTTCTGTGTATGTGGGGATATTTATCTTCTACCACCTGGTTTGTTTTTATATTTCCTTTTCTTCCTTAGTGTACTTGCAGATTAAAGTAATTTGGTGCTATGTAAATTCCAAAAAGAATGGAATAGTGTTTATAATGGACTAGCCCCTCTTGAAGGGCAAGGAAGGGAAGTGGAAGTGAACAAAAAGATCAAAATTGGACTTAAAGGAAGAAAAAAATGAAGCAATAACAATTTGAATTGGACAAAGGGAAAAATGTATTAGAAAAAACTTGTGGGCAGTTCCCTGTAAACGGCCTTATAAACAACATTTTTGATGTGTAGTCATAAAACCTTCTGACCTATGAAACACCAATTTAATGGAATTAATTAAAAATAAGATGGAATGCCAGGATTTACATACGAAAACTATCAGTGACTGTTCCTTTGTTATTTTTATTTAGTGTTTATATCAGTCATTTTTTGTAGGCTCCTTGTTTTCTGGAAAATTTGGAGACATTTTAGAAGACTATTATGGTGACTTTAAACTTTCCGTACCAACTCAACTGCTAGCCAATCTGTTGTAATCACAAATAATTATGAGAAATATGGTTTCCTTTTCCAAGAAAACTTGTGTGAATGTTTGGTTATGATGTACTAGTACGGGCACATCCGAAACAAATAGTGCTTTCTTTCTTGTGATGTGTGAGCGGGAGAGTGTGAGAACAGCGTGCTGTGTCATCATTTTTATTGTTTTGCACACATCGTGTGTGTGTGTTTAGATTCATGTTTTTTCTACCAATGTGAATCCACCATTCCATTTTATACCTTCTTCCTGGCCTTTGGTTATTATATGTGTAATTTAGTGTATGATTACTGTACAGTATAGGTGTTAACATATTCAGGATACTTGGTAAGATTTTTTTATGCCAAACACAAATTTCAACCGTATTTTCAGTGCCTACACTTCATGTATTTTAAAAAGCTATTTGTATAGTAAGAGTGAAAGCGACTTATGTTCTTGGGTACTCCTGGGCTTAGAACTCCGAGTATGTTGACCTTAATGGTAATTTATACTAACCTCCCCTTTATTCCTTTCATCTTCTCTTTAAAGTGGGGTGGGGCTCAGGCTGGTGTGGCTCAGTGGATTGAGTGCCGGCCTTCAAACCAAAGGGTCTCTGGTTCAGTTCCCAGTCGGGCACATGCCTGGGTTGCGGGCCAGGTCCCCAGTAGGTGGCACACTAGAGGGGAGGGGAAACCACACATTGATGTTTCTCTCCCTTTCTTTCTCCCTCCTTTCCCTTCTCTCTAAAAATAAATAAATGAAATATTAAAAAAAAAATAAAGTGGGGAGGGCAGACAAAGAGGGCTGGGTAAAAGGAGCCAAGACCAAAGAATAAAGTGTGTAATTTGTTGAGCAGGCACAGTGTTAGATTTGTCCAGGTATTGTCTCATTTTTCACAGTAACTCCACAAAGCAGGCACTATTATTTCCATTTTATAGAAAAAATTTGCCCAAGGTTACACAGCCAATAAGTAGTGCTCCTTGGTCTCACTGATTCCTAACCTTTGCTCTTTCTCTACATTATATTTTCTTGTTCTCATTCCACCACAGAATAAATAATCTAATAGTTTCGAATTTTACTCCATGATGTAGTAGCAGCCTTTTTAAAAATAAAATGCTGTCTTCATTATAAAAAAATTTGCCATTGGAAATAGGCTTAATGTAGTCCAATAACCAGTATTTGAACTGCCTTAGTTTATTTGAGCTAATGGCATTATTTTACTTTAAATGTGATTATATAATCAAGGCAGGCATTTGGCTTAATATTTGTGAGTTTTACACATTTTAAAGACTTGGAAGTATTTATATACTCCAAGTGTTTCGGCAAGGTGTGAGGGAAAACAGTTTACCAAACTCCCAGTTTCAGTGAATCTCTTTTGGGAAAGCTTAAACAGCACTGTAGAGTGGAGTCTTTGGGCATTCAAGCAGCAACTCTGCTCACGTAACGGTGAACATAATTGACACTCTTAGTAAGAAAGTCATAAAGGCAAAAAGAGTTACCACAGGATGGTCAAGATTTTGACCATAAGGAACAATATGTAGAAGTTGGTTAGCTGGAAGGATTTCCTGCATTCTTAATAACTGTTGTGTCTCTGTTGCTTTGAGGTCATAGCTGAATTAGAAAGAAGGGGGAAATCTTGAAGTAGAACATTTTGCATTTAGAGTTGGTGTACTTTAGTGTTACATGATGAAAAACTTCTGCGGATAAGTATAAACAAGAAGCTATCTTTGGAGTAAAATGTCTTTCTGCCATAATGCTTTTTCTTCACTAAGGTGGTCTTCGTTCGGGCCTGCTTGTGGTTGGCCTGCATTCTGACCCTTGTTCGACATGTTCCAGAACTTGATGTTTCTGTTTCGAACCGATCGAGTTATTTTTCCAATGGAGTGTGTGTGTGTGTGTGTGTGTGTGTGTGAGATAGGGAGAGAAAAAATGTAAAAGAAATGAGATGAAACTGATTACATGAAATAAGAACAGGATGGTATTTTTAAAAGAACAGGCAGAGAATAAGAGCTCTAGGATATTAAAAACATGATCTCCCAATGAACATTTCAAGATATAGGATAGAAAGCAGAGTAAAAGAACTCTTTCAGAGGTAAAACTAAAGAGAACAAGAGAGATAAAACCTGGGAGAGGAAAAAAAGGAAATTAGAAGATCATTTCTGACAGTGCAACACCCAGTTTATAGGAGTTACAAAAGAAGAGCCGAGAAAAGTGAGGGCAGAAAATTGTTAAAGAAATGGCACAGGACAATTTCTTAGAACTGAAAGAGTATGGATTTCAGTACAATGAATAAAAAACTATCCCACGTTATCATTAAATTTCTAAAATTTTGTAGAGGAAAAAAAACCTCCCTAACAGTTCACAATTAGAGAATTAAGGATCAAAATAGCAACAGAGGTAGAAGGTAGAAGTTAATAGAGCATTTCCTTCAAAATTCTGCTGGAATATCGATTGCCTTCCTATTTAGTAAGACAGATTTTATTGATCAAATGTGGAGATAAAATAATAAGAATGTACTTCTATTCAAAACATTTGTTTTTATATTAAGTACCAGGAATGCTAGATTTTTATTTTTCTACTTTCAGAACATGAATGACTGAAGCACTTAAATATTTTTTCCAAAGCAAGTTGCTGGACAATATTTATTTAACACAGCTATGTTTGCCATGCCTCCAGAACAACTGTATACATTGTATGTATAAGTTTGACGTTTTTAAAATGTGTATAGAAAGTCTCTAGAATGGAGCAAGGTGAGATTTCTTTTATGACTTACTCGTTTATATTTTGTCTATTTTTTTAATGAGCACATATTAATTGTAATTAATAGAATGTAACTAAAAAAGGGAAGAAGAAAGACATGATTTATTCCTCTATTTTTTAAAATGTACACACCTGTTAGGTGTGTAGGAGATACAGCTGAGGTGGCAAACACAGCCTCAGCCTTTGAAGAATTCGGGACCTGGCTGTTAGGGGGAAACACGTGTGGAAGGGAGTGGCTCCTAGCCAGGGTGAAAGTCTGCCTCTGCGTGATCTCCATGTACTGGCTGCTCCGGGGGCCGAGCAGATGGCTTTCCAGGGTCTGCAAAGAGGTGGCAGCCTTCTAACTTCAGAGTACTTTAAAAAGTCAGCATCGTGAGAACACAAAACACAGGACCCTGAATTTGGAATGTCTAGTTTTATAAATTTCATTTGCATTGCTACAGAAACCAACATGCTTCCTCCTGCCAGCCCCAGGAGCCAGGGGTTAGGGTTTTTAATAATAATGACAATAATGAGTTATACTTATTCCACATTAGTTTTCTGGCTCCCCAAAAAACAAATGGCCAAGATGTCCAAAATGTTCCTTTCACAACTCTGCCAAATGCTGGCTTTTCCTCTCTGTCTGGAGATCCAGCCAATCTGTTGAAAATTATCCCCTTTTTTTTTAGTACTTCCAGGCAGTTGTTCAGGGACAAGACTAAATCCTTCAGTCTGAGGTGGACATCCACTACATAGACCCAGGGTATCAGACTCATCACTGGGGGCCACATCAGCTTCGCAGTTTCCTTCAAAGGGCCGAATGTAATTCCAACTCCTTAACAGTTGCGTAGTTACACTTATATAGTCCTAAAATTATTTTGGCCCTTTGAAGGCAATCGGGGAGGCTGACGTGGCCCCGGGGAACATGAGGTTGACACCCCTGCCATAGACTCTTTTCCATACTTGCGCAGCAGGAGGAAATCACACTTTCTGTTCTGAGTCTTATTTCTGTTCTTCTAGCTGTGAATTTGGGAATGTGTACACGAGACAGCACGTCATACCTAGCTATAGACAGCATTGTGTATTAGTTGGGAGTGTAACATTTGTCTGGCGACTGCTTGTTTTTTGTTTGTTTGTTTGTTTGTCCTTGTAAATAAGCCTTGGCCTGAGTTTTCACAAAATCAGAAAATACTTGGGTTCACTGGGGAAAAGGGTACATTGAGTTTGAATAAGTAGAGAAACACCCTGTCTTTTCTCTTGATTTGCATGGAAGTTAGAGGGTTTTTTGTTTGTTTGTTTTTCTGTTTTTGAGGGGAGAGTGAGGGTGGTTAGGGGTATTGCAGTGTGTCAGTGAGGTTCTCTTAATTTGAATACAGCAGAGACTTGATACTTTTTAGGCCAAGTGGAGTATCTGTGGTCCAGTGATCTCCAAAAATACTTTGTGAGAGCAGGTGGATAGACTTAAAGATTAGTTTGCTTGCTCATTTACTTCCTTTAAAGTTAGTGGATGGGCCCGGCTCAGTGTATGGAAATGGCATCCCTGGTTGAGAACTTTAATCAAATTTGACCAGGCTGATTGACAGCAGTGGAGGGATTGTTGTCTGACCCAATCACGAGGACAGGAACTTCTCTGAAAACTGGCAGGCCTGGGCCACAGTGTCTTCTGCTGGTCAAGTGGACGTCTAGTGCAGCGATGGTTAGATTAGCTTACAAAAGAAGCCATGAAAACCCTGGTGGCTGGATGGCGAAACAGGAGAGTTGGGTTCTAGCTCTACCCTTTCCCCAGTCTGTGCTTTGATCTTGGGAGACTCGATTCCTCTGGACATTGGTTTCCTCATTAAATGATTACGAGAGCTCTCTGAGAGTCCTCGTTCTAATACGTTCCCTGAAGTCTGGGACCATGTTGGCACCTTCCCTTCGCTTTAATAATGTGAATTGGCAAGTTAATATTAGCCTTAATGAAAATGTCTATAAGGGTTAAAGTAAGATCTTGAAAGAATTAATTGAACGAAAGTGTTACAGGGATAGAAACTAAAGAGCTTATTTTGAAATATTGGAACTTGTGCTAAATTAGTCTTACTAATTGTTAATGAGTAATAGAGAAATTTCTAGGTGATTTCTAGCATTTTAGAGGAGGCAAGTGCAGTACTATTTGTGCTGTTTGCATCTTTAACGCATGCGCTTGACTAGGGCTTTAACGATTATATGATACTCTTTAGCATTATCAAATCAGAGCTTCTTTAATCCTCAGGGCCTATGCTTGCTAAGAATAAGAGAGGACAAACTCATAACCATTCACATCAACCCTGTTTCAACCAGAACAGTTCTGGTTTTGTTTTGTTTTTATATTTTAAATATTGGGATTATACTGGAGGAGGGAGTGGTTTGTTGCTGTAAAGGTTTGGAAACCAACTTCCTTGAAATAAACCATTTACATTCATTCCTGCCCCCTAGTACCTCAGCAGGCATAGTAGGCAGATTAATGACCCCCTCCAAAGACATCAGGCCCTAATCCCTGGAACCTGTAAATGTTACCTTGGAAGGAAAAGGGGTCCTTGTAGATATGACTAAATTAAGGGTCTTGTGATTAGGTAGTTATCTTGGGTTATGTGGGTGGGCCTTAATGCAGTCATCGATAAGAGTGGGGTAAGGGGAGGTTTGAGAGACAAAAGAGAAAGCAGTGTAATCACAGAGGCAGAGACTGGAGAAGGGCAGGCACAAGGAGTGCTAGCAGCCACCAGAAGCTAGAATAAGTGAGGATCAGATTCTCCCCAAGAGGTGCCCTGATGACACTTCGGTTTTGGATCTCCTGGTGGAATTCTAGCCCTATTCATTGTGTCTATTTTATTAGTATTTATTTTTTTAAGATTTTATTTATTTATTTTTAGAGAGAGGGGAAGGAAGGGAGAAAATGAGGGAGAGAAACATCAGTATGTGGTTGCCTCTCAAGTGCCCCCCACTGGGGACCTGGCCCACAACCCAGGCATGTGCCCCAGACTGGGAATCGAACTACTGACCCTTTGGTTTGCAGGCTGGCACTCAATCCACTGAACTACACCAGCCAGGGCTGTTTTATTAGTTGCATTTATCACCCTTTGAAGTGTGTGCTTGTGTGTGTGTGTGTGCTTTGTCTTGTAGGTTTGTTTCCCTTTGGGGTTACTGCTTTTTTCTTAAGATGATCTTGCCCTTTTTATCAGCAATCACTGTGGCAAGGAGATACAGGCTCTTAGCTGATTTCTCTCCTCGGGGGTGGTTTTTTTTTTTTTTTAAGATTTTATTTATTTATTTTCAGAGAGAGGACAAGGGAGGGAGGAAGAACAATGTATGGTTGCCTCTCACATGGCCCTCACTGGGGACCTGGTCCGCAACCCAGGCATGTGCCCCGACTGGGAATCGAACTGGGACTCTCTGGTTCCCAGCCCGCGCTCAATCCACTGAGCTACACCAGCCGGGCTCGGGGGTGGTTTTATAGGCCAGAATCTGGAGAGCAGCTAGGTTTTCATAGTTTATTGCATTCCCATTTGAAATACAGTTGTGAAAACCTCTAGGCTTTGGCCTTCAGCATTTATTTTCATCTAATGACCAGGTTTATGATGTTTCCTTCATGGCCTGTGAAAAAATTCTGTTTTGTTTTGTTTTGTTTTTTAACCTGGTGCAAACTGCAGTTCCTGACTGTCTGCTGTGCAGCTCTTTACTCCTGTGTGTTTGTTGCTTGCCTTTGCTAGCTTTCTCTTTTTATACCTTCGTGCACTATTCTGCCGATGCCCATTTCTGGGATGGTTAAGAATGACAGGGGATGTGTGTGTAGGAATTGGGGGATGGAGAAACCTTACTTTTATTTTCAGGGCGTCTCACCAAATGCTGCTTTTCATTGTGTGATAGTTTCCACCATGATGCGGATCTCAGAAGCATGTGCTACTGGCATTTCAATTGTTTTGTGTGTGTGGCAGATCTTAGGGTAGGGTCTCAAAGAGAGATAGAAGCTTGATTCAGCGAAGGTTTCTCTAGGCTAGGTTAGATTCCAGTGTGTTAGGTGGCGGGCTGGGTTCAAAGACTAATGAATGACAAAAGCTCAGAAGCCCTCAAACACTAGACTCTTGGCATTACCGAGATTAGACGTGGAATGTGCAGACAAAGGGAAGCTCTGAACGTGGCTGGGGTAAGGACTGCCATCCACAGGTGGCTCAGCCAAGATGGAGACCAGTCATTCTGGGTTAATGCCCCAGGCATATGATCTGACATGGGAGAAGCACAGAGAGAATGTACCACACTGGTTACATTAAAATGGGTTCAGATTGGTGTAGAACAGTGTTCTGGATACACTGTTAAGTTTAAAAAGCAAATTATAGAATAATATATACTGAGAATGGTATAGATTGGCAGACATCAAAACACACTGGCAACTGTTTTGGGTGGTGAGTTTATGGTGATTTTTAGATTTTTCTTTGAAATGTTCTTTATTATTATTTTTTTTCCTCAACAAGTAAGTAGTGCTAACTTAGAAAAAAAATTTTTTTTTAAATAAAACAAAGTGGTGCCAGGCGGGTGCTTTTGTTCACTCAGCAAACCGGTCTTGCTGCCTACTTCGCTCTGCGCCCTGGCCGGGCCCCGGCTGGGCCCGCCACTGAGCCCGTCAGGCAGGAGAGTGCTTGGGGAGCTCACAGCCACTCTGTGCTCCGGGGGCCTGGTTCCTGATGCTAGACAAGTAGGTGTTTTCCAAGGAGCTTCTGTCTTTCCCCAAGGGCCTCTCATCAATTATGCCTGCATAATCTTACTCGATGGGGTAGGGAGTAACTAAGCTTTTGTGTAGTCTGACAGTCCAAGTTAAGCTTCTTTATTCTCACCCTCCAGTCTTGGATTGTTTGTTTTCACCTCTGTCTCTTTTATCCCATTCACAACTTTTGGTGGTCTCCTTTTGTCTTCCTAGGAGCTTGAAATTACAAGAGATTCAGTTTTTTCCTTTGGCTACCACTTCTCTTGTTTTCATGAAGTTGCTGGGCTAGTTTTTCACCACATAGATAAACAGGTTTGAAATGTTTGTCACTGGGGAATTTACCCCCAAGGCTTGCTGTATCTGTGGAGGTAACATATCAAATAAGCCTGTTTGCTTATTTGGGTGAGCTAGATGAAGTGTTTGCAAGCCAGTGAGACAAGCTTTATATATTCGTGTTTAAGAAAATTTCAAGCCCTGATAGGATATTCAGTGTATTTATTCAAATGTGATTCTGAAGTTTCTTAGGTATAGCTAATGGGGCGCTTCAAAAAAATTAGGAATTTGTGACCTGGCCGATATGGCTCAGTCGGTTGGAGTGTTGTCCTATAAACTGAAAGGTCATGGGTTCAATTCCCAGTCAGGGCACATGCCTGGGTTGGGGGTCAGGTCCCCAGTCAGGGCACATATGAGGCAGCCAATCAGTGTTTCTGTCTCTCATTGCTGTTTCTCTCCTTCTCCCTAAAATCGATGAGTATGTCCTCACATAAGGACCATTTTAAATCATAGTTCCTTTTCTCCTCATTGTGTCAAGGACTCTGTCCTTTTGTTTTGCTTCATTCACTCCGCAGCTGTTTATTAGGCACCAGCTCTGAACTGAGCATCATACTCAGTACCTGTGATAATGTAGAAAAATAAGATAGATATAGTCCTGTCCCATGCAGAATGTATAATCTGATGGGAAAAATAAAGTAAAAAGCAAATACCATGTATGACATGCTTCAAGTGCTATGATGGGATTTGTGTGGAATGTGCAGATTGTGATGTAGCACCAATGACAGCCACCCAACCCAGATTTGAGACACCAGGGAAGGTGTCCCTGAAGGAGTCGGCCAAAGCCCAGAATTGAAGGGTTATTTGGAGTTACTCTGGGATAAGAAAAGGAGGAAGCTTGTCCTAGCAGAAGACACAAACATTTGCCAAGCTCTGGGGACTAGAAAAGCACTGATAGGAACACCGCCCCCCGCCCCCCCTCCCCCCAAAATGCTGTATGGTTAGGTTGCAAAGGCAGAGAGGCAAAAAGTGGCTGGACACGTGAGTCAAATTAAGCAGAACTTTGTAAATCAGGAGTTTAGTTTTATTCAGAAAGCAGTAGGAAGCCATTAATCTTACAACATCACATGATTAGATTTGTATTTTACAACAGAGAGTTAAGAAGGGGGGAAGATGTGAGCAAAGAGATTGGATGAGAGACTGACAGTATCTAGGCGAGAGACAATAGAGGTTAGGCTTGGGGTGGCAGCAGTGAGGACGGAGAGAAGCCGATTCCGCCGATACCCTGGCGGTAGAAACAGCAAGATTTGCTGCTGACCGTATACATGGGGGGTTTCAGGCTTGGGGAGTTGGATGGGTAGTTAGGTGTCATTTGAGAGGGTACCAATCACGGAGAGAAGAAAAAAGGCATAAGGCATAGGTTTGAAGTTAACTATATTAGAATTTTTTCTTCCCTGGCTAACGTTATTTCTTTATTCATACCAGTCAACTGACATTTACATAATATTATGTTGTGTATCAAGAGAGATGCAAGGAAGTGCACTGGCTGGTGTGGCTCAGTAAATTGAGCACCAGCCTGCAAACCAAAGGGTTGCCGGTTCGATTCCCATCAGGTCACATGCTTGGGTTGCAGGCCAGGTTCCCAGTAGGGGGCTCACAAGAGGCAACTGCACATTGACCTTCTCTCCCTCTCTTTCTCCCTCCCTTCCCCTCTGTCTAGAAAATAAATAAATAAATAATCTTAAAAAAAAATAAAGACATGCAAGGAAGTATAGATATAGTCCCTTACCCATAGATATTTGTTCTCCAGTTGAGGTTAAAAGGTACACATTTAGTGAATGCCCATTGGGTTACCAGGTTTCTACTCTCTAGTATAGTCTTTTCTCAACTATCTTTTAAAGAGTTTACTAGCCCTGGTTGGTGTGACTCAGTGGATTGAGTGCCAACCTGCGAACCAAAGGGTCACTGGTTCAATTCCCAGTCAGGGCACATGCCTGGGTTGCTGGCCAAGTCCCCAGTAGGGGGTGCATAATCTTAAAAAAAAAAAAAAAGAGTTTAGCACTTTTAATTTTTACTTTTAAGTCTTGAATTCACTGGAATTTAATGTTGTATACAGTGGGAGGTTGGGATCCAATTTTCATTTTGTCCGTGTGGATAGTTAGATACCATAGCACGCATGGGTTTCATAGTACTGTCATCTGTGTATCAGCTCTTTCGTAAACCAAGTTTTCAGGTGTGTGTGTGTGTGTGTGTGTGTGTGGCTGTGCTCTCTGTTTTATTTCATTGGTCTATTTGTCACCACAGTGTCCTAATTACTAAAGTTTTATATTTCTAGCTACCTGATAATATGAGTCCCACAACTCTGTGGCTTTTCAATATTATCTGTCCTATTCTCAGTTGGCCCTTTGTCTATATATATTTTAGAATCTGATTGTCTGGTTATACACACACCCTACTAATATTTTTATTGGAATTGCATTGAATTTGGGGAGAATTTCATCTTTATAATATAATCTCTCCTATTTAAGGCTGATGTCTTTTCTTATCTCCCTATTAAAACTATGATACACCAATGTAGAAAATAAGAACCTTGACCTCTGCCTCATACCTTAGTTCAGATGGATCATAGAACTCAATGTAAAAGCTGAAACTATTAGACTTGTAAATGAAAACAGAATATCTTTGTGATGTTCAGATAGGCAAAGATTTCTTTGGTCATAGAAAGCATGAATCATAAAAAATAAATTGATCCAATAACTGTACTGTATCAAAAATTGAAAACTTCTGTTCATCAAAATACATTAAGAAAATAAATGGCAAACCACAAACTCGGAGAAAGTACATGCAATGCATATATGGGGAAAGAAACAACTTAATTTATAAGTGGGCAAAAATCTTGAATAGATGCACTGCAAAAGTCCTTTCCAGTGACCAATGCACAGGAAATATGTTTAACATTATTAATCATCACGGAATTGTGAATCAAAGGCACAGGGAGATACTACCACATTGGATGACTAAAATGGAAAAGAGAAAGACAAGAGCAGATGCTGGAAAAAATGTAGAGCCACTAGAACTCTTCTTGTTCTTGGGAGCATAAAATGCTATGGTAATTATTTTGGAAAACTATTACAGTTTCCTAAAATATTAAACATATTACAGTTTTATATATTTACCCAAGAGAAATGAGAACATATGTCCACAACAAAAATATAGAGAAATGTTCCTAGCAGCTTTACTCATCACGCCAAGAAGTGGAAATAGTCCGTGTCTGTGGAGAGGGGAATGGGTACACACACCTGCACGTTCATACAATGGAATGCTGCTTAGCAAACACAGAATCAAGCTCTCGATACATCGAATAACATGGATGAATCTCATAAGCTTTATGCCAAGTGGAAAAACAGACACAAAAAATTATATAATGTATTATTACATTTATATGAAATTCTAGACTAGACAAAACCAAACTGTAGTGATAGAAATCAAATCATGATTGCTTTGAGGATTGGGAGTTGACTGGGAAGGGGCACAAGGGAACTTTCTGAGATGATGGAAATTTTCTGAGTCTTCACAGAGGTGTGAATTGCATGAGTATATGCATTTGTGAAAACTGATTGAATGTGTACTTAAGACTTGAGCGTTTCACTGTGTGTAAAATATACTGCAGTTTTAAAGCATATATGATATTTTTGGGTCTCCATTAATAGAAGCATATATCTAGAGTTAATAAGAGGGAGCGAGGTAGGGACTATTTATGCCACCCTTTCAGAGTAGCTCTTTAATAGTTATGGAGACAGAGTACTTAATACTTAACTAAATGCTGTATCTAGTTTGATCTTCTTTGGTCGGTTGTGCAGTGTGAGGAACTACTTTCAGGACCTTGTCAGAGTTTAAGAGTAGTTTCATAAAGATGGAGAAGGTAATCCTCACAGGTGCGAGCTGGAATGGATCCCCAGAACCTCACACACCAAGTTCATATGCCTGATAACCATACTCCGGACCAGTGGTCTCCCTCCGCTGGGACTTTTTCCCCTCGGAGGACGCCTGGCAATGTCCAGAGGCATTTCTGACCGTCCTGACTGTGGGGCACTGTTGTACTGCGGGCATCTAATGGGTAGAAGTTGTGGAGGCTGCTAACATTCTGTGGCGCACAGGGACAGCCCCACAACACAGAATTACCTGGTCATTGGTGCCAAGTCTGAGAAGCTGTGTCCAACACCCTCCTTTATTAACAAAGCTGAGTCGGTCACGGTCAACCAGGTGTTGACCACGTTCATAGTCCAAAGTAATTGTTGGAAACTTGGCATTTCTACAAATTATGTATTTTTTCCTGACAGAATTTGATATCACGTAATTATAAATATACATAATCTTAAATTGTGAGATAAAATTCCACATATTAAGAGCACTTTGCAAATCAAAATTAAATGCATTGTTCCTGCTGATTATTAAATTCTTCAGATGTAGGTTTTGTTCTAAACATTATTTCATCAAACATCTAAATAGAGTATGGTGACTACCAGAGGGAACTGAGGTGGAAGCAGGTTGAGGCGGGTACAGGGGGGATCAGTGGTGACGGAAGGAGACTAGGCTGTGGGTGGTGATCACACAGTACAGTGTACAGATGATGTACTATAGAATTGTGTACCTGAAACTTGTTTAATTAACCAGTGCAACCCCAATAAACTCAATAAGAATAAATAAATATCTAAGTAAAAATAAAGAGGCTTTATTATCAAATTAGAGAAAAATAAAGTATAGTAATTTCTCTCTTTTTTTCTCTTCACAGAATGACAGGGAGCGAATTTTTCTCTCGTTTCCCAGAACTCTATCCTTTTCTTCTCAAACAGTTAGAAGCTGTAGCCAATACTGTGGACAGGTAAGAAGAGAATATGGTAGGACAAAGTGAAATCAAGGATGTGAATTACTTTATTAATTGAGACTTTTCCCAACCGTTTTGAATCAACTCCTTTCTTGTCATGTAGATGGATTTTTAAAGTGCTTCTTTACTACATCATGTTGCCTGAGTCTCTTTAAGTAAATTTATACCTGAAAAGTTGTATAAAATCCTGTTTTATATTATATTTTTAAAATCCTATTTCATATTAAATTTTATCAAACTTAATCCCCTTTTCAGTGTTGCGTAGGAACTAACTTCTTAGAAGCACGTGGTGATTTCTTCTGTTAAAGAATCACTACGCTGTTGTTTGTGTCCATGAGTTTCTCTCTCTCTCTCTCTCTTTATTTTCTTTTTTGAGGTGTAGGGAGAATAAATGGTGAGGGACAGAGACTTGACTTGGGGTGGTAAACACACAGTGCAGTGTACAGATGATGTGTTGGAGAACTCTGTACTTGAAACCTGTATAATCTTGTTAATCAGTGTCACCCCCAAAAATTTAATAAAAAGGAAAAAAAATAATTTTCTTCCTATTATATTCTGAAATGTGTGTGTTTACATATTGAACATACTGCAATACACACCCGGGTTGTTTTTTGTTTGTTTTTTTGGTTTTTTACCGGCCTGTTAGAGCTGACTGTTGTGAAACTGCCGCAGGTAGCTGACCAGTCTGGTCCCCTGTGATGAGAAATGGTTCTGGTCTGCCTGAGCAAAGACGGCCAGGAGCCCTGGGAACAAAGCCCCCGTCTAATCAAAGCAAATGGAGAAGTTCACCACTGTCCTTCCAGTCACGTTCTGTAGCTGGTGGTGGAATTTTTCAAATGGGCCTCTTAGCATAGGCACTTTTTCATTCTTCCAGAAGTTGGTATGATTTATACTAGTTGTCTGTAATGGAGAAAAAAATAACATCAGCGAGCTTTACTTCTGTTTGTTATGCGTGTCTTCGCTGGGCACTTGTGCAGACAGGCTTCTCTGGCCCTAGTCAGTGACTGTCCGCACTTTCTGAAGTACATTTGGATGTTGAAGGTTTCACGTTTCGTTCTCTGGAATGGGCACCTGTGTTGTATGAGCAGCTCAAATAAAAACTGCAAACTCAAATTATTACGTGATAAGTTTTGAGAAGAGAGTTGTATGCAAAAGCCCCATCCACGGCTTTGACAGTAGTTCTTCCTCATTTATGCACCAGGAGTAAATGAAGTGAAAGGGGGAAAAATGGAAAAAGGCAAACTATCCCTTAATCAGAGAGAGTCTCACTTTATATACGTAATTAATGAGAAAAATGGTTGAAGATGGTGCCTTACCTCTTCAATTTTATATCTTTCATGCGCAATGATTTTTTCTTTCAGTGACATAGGAGAACTAAACCGCCACCCAAGCATGTTCCTCTTACTTCTGGTGTTGGGGAGACTCTACCCTTCCCCGATGGACGGCACCTATTCTGCCCTCAGCATGGCACCTTTCATTCCCTTCATTATGAGGTAGGGTACGCTTCGCGGAAACAACCGGGGTGGCTGTTGGGGGCCTTATGGAGGCATTTTTTCCTGTTCTTATTTCAGAAATTATAGATTATTTTAACTTTGGGAGGTGTCTAGTGAAGGAAGGGAACGGGGGGTATTGCCAATGTCCCCATCTGACCTCCAGCATTTCAGAGAAAAGTGCTCATGTTGTGGGGGCAGGAGCTCCTATGTGCTGTTTAAGTGATGTTTCCTTGGAGTCCTGCCTGCCAGTGGATGTACTGTGTGACAGGAGACGCCCCCTTCGAAAACCAGAGCCTGGCTGTTGCCTTACCCCTGTGTTGAGCCTGGCTGGCATGCAGCAGGCTTGGTTCTGGCATATACCCCTGCCGAGGGCTTCAAGAGGACCTCTGGCTCTTCACTACGGGCTAGTACGATACTGGGTGCCAGGACTAGCGTCGAGATGGCAGTGCCGGGTAGTGCGAGTTCACTTCCCACTCGTCTTCGCTTTCAAGCTCGGGTACCTGAGAAAGAGCTGTGCGTGCAAATTATGCATGGAGTCAAATGATAACAGGCTTTTCTGCTTCAAGAACCTATTACCACTTCCTCTGTTATATTTTATGAGGCATCTGCTAACTTCTGATCACCTTTTTCATTTTGGATCAAAGGCCTCAGTAACTACGCCTTCAGAAAGTACTGAAATTTTCTTATGAAATATTTCAGAACCTGTCATAATAGTCAGCTTATACCTTTCTGCTTACCTCTTGACAAAACAGCACCTTCATTTTTATGTTATCTTCCAAACACTGAAATGGACTTAGAGCAGAAGGATAAAACATACCAAACTCAAGAGAGTGTGTTTGTTATTTATGTGGTGTCCTGGGCTCCACTCCCTGGTTTCACAGAGCTGACTGGTGCGTTTTAAGGTGAGAAACCCTTGAACACGAGACTCTGACATGTGGTTGCTGCAGCCATTTGTTTTCGTCCAGCCCTGGCTGTGCCTGTGTTATCTGTGATCTTGGAGGTGACTCATTCGGATTAGGTTTTGTTTCCTGAGACACAAAGTTACCAGTTTCCCTACCCAGCATTTGGTGATTCATTTCAGGAATTTGGGTTGTAATTTTACTTTCAGGAGCATTTAAAATTTGTACTTTCACATATAACTGGAAAGAACTGGGAAAGGCACAGGCACAGAATCACAGTTAGGCTTTTAGAACTTTGTCAACCTGTGTTGAGAACATTCGGTTTGTGGAAACTTATTACTAATCAATCTGTTTTGTGTTGCTTCCTAGAAACCAGAAATTACTACATTGAAAGTATCCTTCCTAACTATTATTTGTTAGTTTACAATATAATCAGAATGCTCACATTACTAATTATATTCAGAGCACTTATAACATAGATTACATTAATACAAAAGATTTAAATATTGCCTTAAAGCCAGTGTGCTTAATGCATTGTGGGGTTTTTTTTTTTTTTAAACACAAAAGGCACAAAGTAAAAAGTATACAATTATCCCATCCTCCCAGTGAAAATGCCTTGGTCAGTGGTTGCTTTCTACCTGAATAAAGATTTGTGAGCACCACCGCCAGCAGAAGGTGCCACAGTTGATTCCTTAGAGGTTCAGTAGGCTCCGATTTATTGAATATGCACGTGTATTGTAGACAGTGTTTTTAGACTTACAGATGCAAACATAGACTTGGGGATCCGTGAATTCTGTTTCAGCAAGTCTGGAGTGCGGCCTGAGAGTCTGCCTTTCAAACTTCCCAGTAATGCTGATGCCTCTGGTCTGTAGATCACACTTTGAGTAGCAAGATTAAATCTGGACTGTTAAACGTACACATTATCAGAACTGCACCCCCCCCAACACGTACATACAAAGATGATTTTGATAGATGGTAGAAGGGTCATACTTTGTACTTGGTTAGGCTCTTCAGGGGTTTTTAAGTAGATTTCGACCCACAAGCAGGAAAGTGTTCAGAGTAGAAAGGAAGTAGATCAGCCCTTGCTGAGCCTTGACTATTTGCCAGGCACTGAACTGGACATTTTGTGTACAGTGACTCTGAGAAGAGGTGTTTTCACCGCCACTTTCCTGTTGAGGAAACTGAGGTTCAGAAAGCAAGTCAGTTATGGAGCTGAAGTAGGACTCCACCAAAATAACCAGTTCCCTTTAATGTGGGCAAGAGCTTTAGCTACACTGTGTAGGCCCTTTCCTTGGAGCAAGAAGGAGCCTATATCCAAAGTTAGAGGATCTGAGCACAGGCTATTTTCAGGATGTAGAGTCATGTCCCCACCAGCAGTGGGATCTGCTCCTTACTTTCATTTTTCAGTAGCGAAGGTGGCTTCATTGGATGTCACCATTCTCTCAGGCTCCCATCTGTGGGGTCACTGCCTGGGGTAATGGGATTGGTCTGTGGCCAGGTACAGAGGAAGGCGGCTTTTCTTTCTTGCCCATTTTCTGCGATTCAGTGGAAATACCCTAAACTTAGAGTTGGAAAACTCAGCTTTGGGTTTCTTCAACTTACTACAGGGACAACCCTGTGCTACCCCAAAATGTTCACAGTCACCCCGGAGACATGAACTAAAAACAGATGTTTTTAGAGTAGTGACTTTGATAAAACTGTATACATTTGATTTAAATTGCTTTTGAGAAAATTATTCATGAAGAAAATGAAAAATTAATCATAAAACCTGTCGTGCAAGGCAGTATTTGTGGTTCTAGCCATGGTAAAGATTGGGCTGTTCTGACTTGGGGTAATGGCTGAAAAGATGGATGTATGCACAAGGGGATGGGCGGTGTTTGCTTTTTGTCGCATTGCTGCTGTGAATTTATGTGCTTGGAAGAGCTCTAATCAGGTTCTTGGATACTCAGCGTTTAGCTAGGGAAATTTTTCAGCTGGTGGGAGTGGCACAGAGGTTGCTATGCTAAAGTGAATTGCACAATGAGAAGATTAAAGGCCCCAACGACAGCTTTTTATTTCCTTTTTATTTATGCATACTTACTTGCCATTTCCTTCCTCCCTAATAATGTGTGTAAGTGTTATTAGTATTTTTGTTCCTTAGCCCATATTTGGGAGTATAACCTTAAACCACTGTTGATTTTCTTTGTTGACTTAAATCTTAGAAGTTTCTGATTTGGAATTTCCAAAGTTATGCGTGTGCGCAGTTATGATTGTTGCATCATCTTGGAGCAGATTGTTAATGCTAATCCCAATGTTTTGTTTGTACGTTTTTGATCTGGTGTATTTTATATCCCTGATGGTGTGCTGGACCCAGACACACAGCCCTTTACCATGTGAGTGTGATGCCTTCGGATTGAGACTATCAGTTCACCCTTGAGTTCAAATACTACAAAGCAGTCATTCTTTAAAGGGGACCCCGACTAGCTGTCTGAGTATAGCTTACCAGTGTCCACTTCTCCGGGCTTTTTAGAGACCAAAACACCTCTGGACACTCACCTTTGAATTCCCTTTCACCAACAAGTTCAAGTTTGAGTTGAAGAGCTGTGAGAAACGAAATATGCCCCAAACCTAAGTGACAGCATCAGGACCTAAACAGAGCAAAGGCCCCGGACTCAAAAGAGTGGTCCAGGCCCTGCCGCTTCTTCACTTGCTGTGATACTTGGACCGACTGTTTGCCCTCCCTGGGCCAGTGTGGGCCTGTGTTTGTGAGGGTGTCAGTGGAGACAGAAAACACCTCCTGGTGCTGATAACTCAGGTCTCAGCATCAGATTAGTATCTGTGCGAGAAGTCAATCCCTCCACTGCCTTTTATTCACTCGTTGGGTGCTTTTAAGAGGATGTCCCTCCACCACCACCTCTTTTTTTGCTTTTTTTCATGCAAATAACTTCAGGATATTTTTTCCCCAAGTCATTCAGTCATTGTCCACTTTTGGTAAATTTTCAGAGAAATATGCTTTTCTTTTCTCTAAAAAATATTGAGGTACAAGTAACAATACAATCTTTTTTTTTTAAGATTTTATTTATTTTTAGAGAGAGGAGAAGGGAGGGAGAAAGAGCAATGTATGGTTGCCTCTCACATGGCCCTCACTGGGGACCTGGCCTGCAACCCAGGCATGTGCCCCGACTGGGAATTGAACCGGGACCTCCCTGTTCCCAGCCCGCGCTCAGTCCACTGAGCTATACCAGCCAGGCAACAATACAATCTTAATTCAACATGTGGCAGTGGAAATCATCCATAGGGACCTAGGCAGTGGAAATTTTTTAATTGAGATATTGAAAAATCTATCCAACAGTTTTTAAAAATTGGAAAACATGTGTTATATCTTTTACAACTAATTTATGGAACTTTTTGATTGTACCAGTCTTTAAAAGTTCCTAAGATACAAAAACTAAGAGGTAAATTAGGCCTTTTAAGCCTATGCTGTTGGAAAATAATATTGACTCCCGTTTTGTTTTCCTGGAAAGTTACATAATTCAAGAATCATCACGTTACTCATTACCCAGGCTATGAAGTTGAAAGAACTTGTTTTCTGCAGTGCAGAGTTGGGGGTTTTGCAGTAGACAGTAATTGGCTTCTACTTTCATCTGTGATTGTAATTTCAAGGCTGTATCTTTCTATTGGCTCGGTTTTCCCAGAATCCTTGCAGAGAAGTAGAAGGCAGGAATTGCTTTAGAAAGAGATAAATGTGGCAGAGAGCCGTGGAAACGCTGCTGGGTAGGAAGACATGCCCTTCCTGCTCCCCACCTCAGCTTTAATCCCCTCCCCCTGTGAATGGCTGTAGCATTTGTTACTTAAACCTCTTATCTTACTATCCGTCCTTACTGCAACATACTGTAATTTATACTCATATGATCAATGGTTATTTTCTCCAAATAAATTTTAATCTCTTTCCATGGAGAAGCAGCTATGGGTTTTTTGTTTGTTTGGTTTTGGTTTTTGGTACCTTTCTCTGACTAGCCCAGCTTTGGGCACAGCTGAATTATTAACCTCAAAATGAAACATCGTGAATTGAGACAGTTTGTGTCTTAGCAGGTACCGTATGTTTATCTCCGAAGTGCTGAAGGGACTGCAGTCCTGCATAGTGGAGCCACATTTCGTGTCTACACTGGTTATAGAAGGGAGGCTTGGCTGGGCTTCGTGTTTTACCTGGCCTTTGAGCAGTCTTGTCTTCTAATACAAGCTCTGACATTTACTTTTATTTTGACCTCACCTCTCTGACCCTCTATTTCCTTTTCTGTTGAATTAAGGTATTGTATATTACTTGGGTCCACTCTGGCATCATAGGCCTGGGATCTCAGGCCTTCCTGGACTCTGAATTCTCCTCTGCTGCCTGCTGTCCAGTGAACTGCCTGGAGGCCCATCTCGTAGCTACCCTGCTGTAGGATGTAGAACAAACTGAGAGGAGTCTAGTTTGATAAGACTTTCTGTTGAAAGTCTTAGAATCATAAACAAGCCAAAACATGTAGGGGAAAGATTCCCTGATTGATGTGGCATGAATGGGAGGGCCCCTCTGTGCTTCTGGCTGTCAATCTGCGTAATGGGGTAATCCTGCTTACAGAATAGCAGGTATAAGCTCCTTGGTTTGCTTGTTAAGAAAAATTCTAGGGAAAGGAGGGGTTTGGTATATAATGGTGGTAGAAAAGGGGCAGATTTTAACTCCTGCTCTGGCTTGTCTCTGCCGGTAAACTGAGAGGAAGGCCCTGGAGGCAGATGTAAGTGAGATGATAGAAAAAAAGCAGTGTCCTGTACATGCAGGCAAATCCGGGGACCCAGATGACTGACAGCTTCGTATGCAAGTGAACATAGAACCATGTCAGTGATTTGAGGGAAATGTGGGGTGGGAATGTTATGCTAGGCGCTTGCAGAGGGTTTTTGAAAGAGAGAAGAAAAGGCGTGTTTTATCAATGACCAAACTTGTGTTGATGTTAACTGTTTTAGACTGGATCATTCAGTGTATTACTTGCAAGTACTTCACACTTTGTTTGCTGAGAGCTAATAGAGAGCTAATAAGAATTCCCTAAGAATAAGTCATGCCTGAGTCATCTCATTGTTTTGGTGGGATTACTAATCTGATATATGAAGACAATGTTTTATTCAACATTTAAATTACTTAAATGAAGACAGACTAGATGGCTTATCAGGTTTGTATATAATATAAACATAATAGGTCATGAAATAAAAATTCAAAATAGTCTTTAAGCATGAGAGTGACAAACACCAATTTTGGTTAGTAACCGTTACCTCTGTGTGGCTGGGGATGATGAAATTGAGGAAGCATATGCTAGGAGCTTCAGTTTTATTTGTGATGTGTTCTTAAGCTGGGTTCTGGGCGAATTGTTGATTACCATATTCTCCATACTCTTTTTTTATTTGGTATGTCTTCTATAGTCCATAATTTAAAAATAAGATTCAAAATAACCTTGAAAGACTAGATTGATATAGACTATCAAAATAATGTTTAATAGAGATAGGACTTCTGTCTGTAAAAAGTCCAACCATTATTAATAAAATGAGAACAGTTTGTGAGACATCGATGTAACCTGGCAGCCAAGGAGAGTGGACTGAAATGCACATGCGTGAACAATGACAACATCACTGTACTAGTCAGTGGGGGCGGTAGACGCCATTGAGGGAGCGTGGGTGCTGTGCGGCCATCACATTCAAAATGACTGAGCAAGTAGAGCATCAGATTTTGCATTAAACTTGAACATTCCTCCATGGAAACTATTCAGATGATTCAGAAGGCTTTTGGGGGTGATGCACTGAGTGCAGTGCAAATAAAAATGTGGCACAAATGCTTCACAAATGGTCAAGAATCTGTTGAAAGCTATCCACGTTCTAGACAGCCTGCAACTAGCAGGACACCTGAGAATGTTGAATGTGTACGGGCTGCAATCACCAAAGATCGGTGACTGACGGTGCGAGGACTAGAAGCTGATCTGGGGACTCCAAACACTACTGTGTCCGAGGTTTTGCTACAGGATCTTGGCATGTTGTAGCAAAACACGTCTGTTCCATGGCTTCTGCTACCAGAGCAGAAGGAACATCGTGCTGCCGTTGGTAATGATGCTGGGAGAACTGTGTGAGGTCCCAAGGCGCCTACTTTGAAGGGGACTGAGACATCATTGTCCTATGTACAGTGTTTCTTGTATCTTCTTCAATAAATGTCTCTATTTTTCATATCACATGGGTGGATATTTTCTGGACATACCTTATATATATCATATTCTGATTTTTAAAGAAAAGTCAAAATTATGTGCATCTTTATGGGGCTGTCTGGCTTCAAAGCAGTTTTTATATTTTGAAAAATACTTGGGGAATGGGGTTTTTTGAGCCCTAAGGAAGCAGTATGATACAGTTACTGCTTCCTGATCGTGAAGGTTTTAGTCCCCCTCAACTCTGCTGGCCAGACTAAACCCACATCATTTTGTTTATTATGTTCTGATCTGGGCTTCCCATTTTCGGAGGGTTGCTGATAAACTAGTATTTAAACAGAGGAGGTGACCAAGATGAGGAGGAAGCAAAACATCTGGAAATAGTTAGACTAGAAAAAACTTTGAGGCAACATGGTAATGGTCTTTACATACTTGAGAGGCTGCCATTTGGCAGAAGGCACATAATTTCTCTCTTGTGCTCCCAATGGGAAAGTATGAGATAGATTTCAGATTTCAATATAAAGAAGAATTTTGTGAAAGTTCGCATTCTCTATCAGAAAAATAAACAGATTTTGTTAATACTGAGCTGCCAGTCACTGAAAGTGTTCAAGGAAAACTGACCCCACGTTGAGCAATGCAGCTGAGGCCGGGCTAGATGGCCATCGGGGCACTCATTTTGAAATGTCTTATTTTAGAACAGCTGAAAAACTCAGCGGTGGATTCTACATGTGCAAAAGCTGTAACAGACATTTGTACCTTTTTATGGGTTCCTCCATCTCTCAAAGAAAAGCAGTTGGGGTGCCGTACTGGGCACGGCCCACAAGGTTGCAGCGGCCTGCTCCTACATGGTGCCCTCCAGCAGTTAGTCTGCTTAAATCAAGCTCCTAAGTAATTTCTGTAACTTTGTTCTGGATAGTTCTGAAAACTTTTTTTTTTTGCCTGTGGGATGTTATGTCTGAAAAGCATTCCTTATTAATCTAATTATCTTTTTTGGTGGTTGTTGCTATATTTTCCTCCATTCCAGATGTTGGCTTAAGCCACATTTGTTTTCTGACAAGTACAAGGAACATCTGAGTCTTTGAGAAAAGTCAGAGATGCTTTCTGAAAGTGATTAAAATAGATAACTCTTTGTTGTCCAGACTTCCAGAAGGATCTGCTTGAAAAGAGATGCCTGTAGAGAGAGTACAGGAGTCCCCAGGCCTAGCCCATGACAAGTAGAAACAGCTGAGAATAGGGCTTTGCTGGTGCTATTAATGTAGAACTTCCTCCCACCTAGCCAGCCTAGAGGTGCCAAACTCAACCCTTCCTGTGGTTACTACTAAATTCCATGAGCCTTAGGGAATGGGATTAAAGGTTAGGTCTTCTTGTAGCATCCTGAAAGAAGGGGCCTGCCATTCCATGAAAGTGTGGAACCCCTGACCTTTGGTTATTAGTGGACTCTGATACGAGGTCAAGATTGTCAAGGTGCAGATGTTTAGTTCTTCTGGGGGGTGGGGGAGTGAGGGAGTGTTGAGCTACTAAATTTTCTTTGAAAGACAGACCTGTGCCAGCTCCCTGCTTTCATACAGATATGTAAATGACCCTAGTCATTACTTTCCTTGGGGGTATAAGTTGTATTACAGAGACATCCCTTTTGAAATAAAGCAATGAAACTCTGGCGATAGAATTTTAGGCCTTACATAAGGGAAGATGTAAAAGCAGAAATAGGAAGGTTGTTTCCTAATGTTGGTGAAATCTCAGTTGGGGCAGCGACCCACTTGGTCTCCTTTTTACTTTGAGCCTGCTGAACCAGGGCTTTATTTGTGGGGCTGTGCTCATAGCCTGGAAGTTTCAAATTCCACCTGGAGAGCTGAGGTTCACCTTGCGGGATGAAATCATGTTTACTGTATTAAGTGACTTTTTTGCAAAGAGTTCTGGCTAAAAAGATACTCTGTCATCTGTCACCAATTTTTATCTCTCAGTGCCTAGAGAGAGGCCTGGCCAACTTCATCTGTGGCGTCAGATCTCTTTAAGACCATTTTCTAACTACATTTTTCAGTTAAAGGAATGAGGTGTTCACCTCATATGGAATGCATTGACAAAGCAAGCTAGAAAAATAAAACTTGTAGGAACCAGCTTTTCTTCAATGTTATCTGTTACTTCAGTGGGCCAGTTCAGGTCATGTTAGAACAAGTGATTTGATCTGCAAACAGCTTCATTCTTAGGTGAAACTTCTAACAATGATAATAATACATGTCCTATGGATGCCATTCACTGTAAAAGTTAGAACCCAGTCAGTTAATAGATCCACCAAGAAGTGCTTGGCCTTGGGTAAGACGCAAAGTAAAGAAGAAAGGTCTTCATCTTTCAAGAAAGTTACTGGTTAGTAAAACCCAGGCTTATAAACCTCACATACTCTATATTAACCATGTAATTATGTGACAGACACATGAAGGACCAAGGGCTTGTAAACAAGGGGAAGAACATACGTGGGCTGGGGAGGTTCAGGAGGACTTCCCAAGATGAAGGCAGGAAGAGAACACGGGCATGCAGTCTGCCGTGTCGAGGACTTTGGGAAGTCCCCCGTGGTGATTAGCTGCCCCTGCGAGAGGAGGGGGAGGCCATGCTGGCCCCTCTGTAGACAGCGGGACCCAACAAGGGGAAGATTGTGAGGGACCGCGTTATAATTCATAACTTGGAAGTCATCCTTAAAAACTTTGCTTCCATTTGAATCAAGGGCAACCCAGGAAATTAACAAAATAAATGGGTTACTGCTTAACAAGGGAAACTGTTGATGGTGCATCTTTGGAAATTTTAATAAAGAACAGTATTCGCTGTGTTTCGCATTTAACTGCTAGTGAAAGAATGAATAGCGGTGGGAAAATCATTATAAATTTAGTAATATTTACATTTTGAAATATTTTAATTATATTTTCCCTAAGGAGCTTTTATTTCCTTAGTCTTAATTATTTTCTCAAAACTTGTAGCTGAATAATGCAGAATTGAAGGGTTTGACAGTTTCAAGCCCCAGATGCCGGCTAACCTGCAGCCACCTTACATGGTAGGGAGCATTTTAAGATCAAAAATGTATTTTTTTCCTCTTTAGGTAGAGAATATCAGTTAGGGAATAGATAAGAAGGTAAAGGTGAATTATAATAGGCTTAAACCGAGGACAAGGAAAAGTAATGACAGCTTGTTTTGGTTATCTTTCCCAGACTGGCACAGTTTTCTCCTCCTTCTCGGGGCCTTGACCCTACCAGTCTATTTATAATCTTCTAATTCAAACAAGCTTCATCAGTCACATCAACTGCACAAGATACATCTGCCCTTTCACTCCTCCTTTGTGTCTTCCTCTCCCACTCTGCATGAACACTGAGACTCTCGACTGCTCGCCTCGCTTCCCCTCCACACCAGTTACAGATTTTCTCTTCTCTGTCCTGGACTCTTGTCTGTCACTTTATTTTATGAGCGCTCTTCATCACTAGTTCTTCTGTCCATTGAGTGTATTTGCCAAGGGCCTACTTTGCATCACTGCCCCAACCCATCGGCCCTCCTTTCATCCCCTCTGACGTACAAGAGAAAGTGCAGGTCATCAGGCGTGGACTCTCTCCATGCAGGCACCCACTCTGCCTGCCCTGGGTCTCTCCTTGTTTTTAGCTGGACCTTGTAAAAGGTTGTTCATGGTAAATCTCCAGTTTCTCCCCTCGCGTGTGCTGCTTCTGCCACTTCACTGAAGCTGCGCCTACAAAGGTGAAATAGGAGTGACTGCTAGTTACAAAAGCCACCAGCTGCTGTGCCGTCCTTATCTTTTTAGATCTTTCTCTGGCATTTGACAACCCAGCACACTCCCTTCTTTATGACACTCCCCTCTGTGACCTCTTGGGCCACTGCTTCTTTCTGCTCTTGGAATGGCCCCTTGCTCCTGCCGTCTTCCAAATGTTGGTGCGCATCTTCGTTTTGCCCTCCACTGTTCTTTTTCACTTTGCGTGCACTGTCCAGAGTTGTTACTCACACACACTGGTGAGTCAGTTCTGGATCTAGAACTTGTACACAGTCAGTGAGTCAACTCTCTATTATTGGACAACTCCTTCTGCATGTCCCACAGACACCTAAAAGTCAGCGATTTCACAGTGAGTCTCCAGGTGATTCCTCTGCACACTGAGATGTAAGGCCTAGCACAGTGTCTGACATCACATTCCACCGGGACTGCTGTAGTCAGAGGACTTCTTGAAAGGAAACATACCAGAATCAGAACTCAGGGTACCATAGAGCCCCCTCCCCATGTCGTTCATGTGTACTCAATAACAAATGAGCATGGGTTTAAAAAGCCATTGACTTTTGGTTTAAAAAGCCAGTAAGTTTGAAACGATTTGCTTTTTTTCTTATATTGACTGTCATCACTTTGAGATAGCAAGTGGCAAGTACCTTTCTTTGGAGATGGAAAAGCCCAGAAGGAGCAAGCATAATATTTCCCTGGTTAAAAAGTAATTTATTAAGGAGTCAGGTATTGATTCATTTATTCATGCATATTTTGTGCTATACTACTTCTTGGTTTCCATCTTCTTTGCTCTGATAAATGATAAAATTAGCAAATATTTACAATGGGCTGGGCACTGTTTTAGGACTTAATACATACTAACTCATTTGATTATTGTGACGACACTGAGTTCTGCATTGTTGTTATTCCCATTCTATAGAGAGGGAAAGTTGGGCATTAGGAACTTTGGAAATGCACCCTAGTTCGTACTGCTAATAAGTGATAAGGCCGGTTCAAACCAGGCAATCTGACTCCGGAACACATGTTTCTGGCCACTCCCTTAGCTACTAATGTTTAACACTACAATATGCCCTTCTAACTCATCTGTTTGTCATACTAGAACTGTGGAATAGGACAAGCTGGTCCTCAATGTGCCAAAATTAACCTGCAGTTTTAAATAACAGAGGTTTGGTCTTACTTTTGCTTTCTTGAGATATCTCTCCCGTTGCAGCGATGAGCCTGCCCCACCCCCCACCCGCACTGCCGCTCCCCCACCCCCCAAGGGCACTGTTTTGGCAGTGGTCTCATTTTCTAATCTGAAATCAGTAGAGGAGGAAAAACTTGCAGTTCAGCCCAAGTGGGTATGACAGGTTGCTAAATAAAACTGGCTCAACTGAAGTTGTGAGATTCTTGAGAAATATTGAGAATATCTTACAAAGGAAATTTTTCTTATAATAGGAAATCATGGGTCATTGCACAGTAAGAATATATCTTGAGGCAAAGAAGCACAGAATCTTAATGAGATTATTTGTGGGCTACTATTTCTGCATAATTTAAAAACTATTAGAAAATATACTTTCTATCTGTCTTTACCATCTTAATTTTCCACTCTTGGAACTTCACATAATTTTGAAAATCTTCAGAGTTGTTGAAAGAAAGAACAAAAAATAGTAGTAACAAACACTCGTATAAGGCTTTGAAGTTTACAAAGTACCTTCACACACAGCTAACTTGATCACCCTCTTTCTACTCTTAGAAAGAAAACAGAATCACAAAAATATAAATACATGTTGAAAGTTTTAAAAATTTTCTTGTATGGTAATCCTAACTTATTTGGAAAAAAGGCAAGTCTGAATCAGTGAAATATTCAAGTTACTGAATATTATGAAATATATGATTTGGAGTAATCAACTTTATAGTAGCTTTAGGGAGCCACTGTAATGGGTGGAGAACAATAGCATCTGGTTAAACATATCAGTTGATAGTTCAACTGCGAGGCCCCTGAGGTGGGTTGAAAACCCCCTTGTCTCTCAGATTTATACTTTTCATGTACACGTCCCACCTGCCTCCTTCACTGACCCTAGGTCTCTGGCCAGGACCTGCTGGATGGAGCCCTGAAGTGAGATGTGCCCCGGGGAGAATTCCTGCTTGGGGACATTCTTATCCTTGGCCACCAGCTCCTGAGAGAAGGCCAGATGTCTCCTAACTTTCAATGAAACTTCTCAGCCCCAAAGCTTAGCTCAACCTTAATCTGAATATTCACAAAATCAAAATTAGATGGGCCCACATAAATGAGATTTTTCTGTTCGGTCTCTACAACGTCCAGAGATGAATAAATGTATATTTATATGAAGAGTGCTACTGTGTAAATAAGCCTGCTCTTTTTTAATTATTACAGTTATACAGAAAAAGCCCATCTGTTTTGGTAGAAACTATGGAAATATATCTAGGTTGCCAGGGAAAAGCTGAATTGTTACTAAAGGACATGTCACACAGACAAGAAAATCATTTACAAAGCAGTGGGTAGAAGATATTTTCACTGTGTTCCTTAAGCCGCCATTTTGGGTAATGGATGAGTAGTGTTGGTTTGGTTTTTTTTTTGCTTGACTGTTTATTCAGTTTTCTTTTCCAGAAGAATTACTTTTTTACTTGTAAAGCCAGAGTTTAAGGCACAGCTTCTTTTCAGCTTGGATAGAATGAAAAGTAAAATTTATTTAATTCTAATTATAACCTGCATATGTCTAGTGAAGAGAACCTTAAGAAATGTAATTCTTGTTTTCTAACTGAGCTTCAGTGTCATATAATTAATATAATTCAATCACTTCTTACCCATTTTTTTTTCTGCATGATTTAAGACATCAGAATTTAATTCCCAGCCAGAATGAAAACCGGACTTAGGAGAAACTTGAAAAGACTAGCGAGGGATTTGCGTTCTGCTGCATGGTTGAACACGTCTCTAAAGTAGCAGCTTAAAATGCTGATAGAATTCCCCATTGAACTCTGGCCAGAAGAGGGGCTCTCTACCACCCTCCCCCTTGTCTACACCCCTGTAACTGTCATGGGGGCCTTGGTAGGAATCTAGAAGGCTTCACAGGATTGCTACATAGCTGGCCAGGAGGACACTAGCAATCTGTACTCTGGATTATGAACCCTAGGGTGTGGGTTTTGGAATTGGCCAGCCACTCTCTGGCTCAACTTTGGATAAATATTCGTGGGTTCTAAGGAGGGTGGGGAATTCAGAGTCCTGTTTTCCCTGAATCCGTCCATAACCAATGCATGACATGTTGTTATGAGGTCTGAGTGGAGTGGTCATGTTTGAAGGGGAAATAAGGGAATGCTTTCTACCTCTAATTAATATGCACTTCCCATAGCAGTCTCTTTTTCCCTTAGGAATGAAGCCACTCAGAGGGCCAGGTTCTAACCCCACTGTAGCCATTCACCCCAACCAGCTTTACCTCTACAGTAGTTGGAAGCTATAGGAAATGATTTGAGAGGCCGTAAGCAGTGCCCCACCCACCCAGTCTTCTCAGGTGCTGCCTCCATTTGAGCTGAAGTTTCACAGGTAGACTTTCATTCTTTTAAGTTATATGGTTTTGATTTCTTCTAAAATGAAAATCCCACTGGGAGATTTATCACTTTCAGTTACTATTACTAATTTATAATACCATATTAATTAGTTTAGATTTCTTTGGGTTTGACAGAAGAGAAATAGAAGACATTGGTTGGATAATGTTGAGATTGGTTAAGGCCAGGCCTTGGGGACAGGGTGCGGAACTTGGAACAGAGGCAGAAAGCAGGCTGTCACTTTCACACGTGTGGCCTGGGTGGGGCCTGCAGTGACTTCCCCCACCGGAATTTGCTCGTGTGCTTTCAGTGAGAGGGGACATCTTGCTTTTCACTGACCTCTCCCTTTTGTCAGAGAATGATGTGGAGGTCTTTTTACAGCTTTGACTCTTCCTCGCCACTTCTAGATGTTCCATTTCCTTTCCAAGGTGCCAGTTTGTGTTTGTCCTCACCCAGAATATTTCCAGGCAGCAGAGTACAGCGAATCCTTCCAGATAAAAGACCTTCCTGGTAAAATGCCAGACTGTTGTCAGAGAAGTGAAGTTAGGGGAGTCCAGTCCCTACCATCAGTTACCTTGTTGCAGCTTGTTTATATCCTGTTAATTTGGGGGCTTGTTTTCCTTGGACAGTTTCTACAGTCTGATGTTTGTGAAAATCCCAAAGAGCAGGGAATAGTAGGCTTCTTATTTTCTGAAAGGTTTAGGGGCAAAGAAGAGAATATCAGAGTTTCTGTCTTCCATCTGGAGGTAAATGGACAAATGCGTGGTTTGGGCATTTCATTCATCACCTCAAAACATACAAACTCTATAGTGTGTTGAGTAAACTCTGACTTTGAATACTTAGCTAAAAGATTACCTGGAAATAGAACGACATTTATCTCTGTGAAGCCATGACTACCAACCAGTGCATGACTGGGTATCCAGACTTCATGCCACTGAATTATACACTAAAGAATGTGTAAGTTATGTAATCTATATTTTATCACAAGATAAATAAACAAATAAGTAAATACTGCTTCTTGGCGGCTCCAGTACTCTGGTCACAGCTGGAAATGCTGTAGGATTGGCCTCTATGGTCTGCTTTATTTTGAATGAGATCGCTGTTGCACATGAGGCATTATGCATCCTTTCAAGAACCATAGGACTGGAAGCACAGAGAACCTTAATGAATACAAGATGAAGAGGCTGTTTTGCTGCCATCATATGGGCATATTGGGAAGTTTGGGATCAGAAAAGAGACCTGTCTTAAAAATGATTGGTACTAAACAACTATAAGCCCTATTCCACAAACGTGACAGAAGAGAGGGAAAAGGGTCTCTTGATGGCCGGAGTAGCAGCATCTGTTACTGCTCTGATTCTCAAATAGTGGCGTTGAAGCGCTCCGTGGCTAGAAGCAGTATTGAGTAAATTAACCTAATCTTTGGTATCTGGCAGCCATTAAGTGGCCAAACACATCTTTCTTTACCAAATTAAACTCGAGTCTGACCTTGTATTTTCCTGTCAGCTTCTGTCCTCAGCCCAACCCATTTTTGCTACGAGACTCAATCAGTGACTCAAGTAGCTCTTTCAGCTTCATGGGTGATGGGGGCTCTTTCTGAGGACTAGACCATGGCACTTTTCACGGAGCCAAGAAACTTCGCAAACCATGCAAACACGTTACCTTCTGAATAGCTGTAATGCGAATTGTAGGATAGAGAAAAAGAAAGTGTCAAACCAGCCTTATTCCAAAGAAGGAAACTTTCTTCATGTTAACTGCCAGAGCTCTGAATTTAGACCTCTGACTGAAAGATGTTTCTCTTTCCCCCAGAAGACTGTGTGTGCGCACGCCCTTGCCTGCTGATTCCTGCCGTCGGCCGGAAGTAGCTGTGAAGCGTTCGCCGCGGTCTCAGCAGTGCCCTTCTCACATTCGAAGTTTGTGTTCTCCTCAGAAAAGGCAGGAAAATATAGGCGCTCAGGAAGAAGTTAAGATAAATGTAAAATATAAAAGCTCTCTTCAGGTCAAACCAGTAAAAACAATCCCTGACCCTAGGTAAGAAAAATTGGAATTTTTAAAAAAATGTATTCTTGTAGGAAATTAAGAGTTTGCCAGAAATAGCACGGGTGGTTAAAGCAGTCTAGTGTGAAAGGCGTGTCTTAAAAATCTCCACTTTGAAAAATAAGATTTCTTTGCTTTCTTCTTGACTAATGGTTTTGTCAGAATAATCATTTGAATAATAAATAAAATGCTTTGAAGTATATAGGGGAGTGGAGAACTTTTCTGTGCCTTGTACGAACTGGTGAGACTGATTATAAACTACATGATGCCAAATTCCACCGATTTACCCAGGATCCAAATACTGGCAAATGGTGCCAAAGCCATCGAACTCTGCTGATGGAATCATGAAAATGACCGGAAATGATCTAGATTGTTTAATTTTATTTTGAAATGTTAATTTTTCTTTTGAAATGTTATATTTATTAGTTCTTAGCACCCAGAAGTTAAACAGTATTGAATTTCATATATAGCACTTTATTTTTAATCTTAGGTTGTAGGGTTATATCCTTGGCATTATTGAAGAATGACTCACATAACTTACACTGACCCTTTTTTTTAATTGATAGGCAAAGAAGGAAGCTAGAGAGGAAGGTGATACTGAATCAAGACTAAATTTGTTCATTGAATTCAAATAGAAATAACAAGTGTAACTTAGAGGTTTTCTCATTTCTTTTTATATATTCATGTGTATACCTTCTGTGAAGCTTCTCTTTAATGCTACTTAGGCTTAAAATACACCACAAACTATCTCTTGGCCACTAAAAGTAGCAGTGAGACTTAGCAGTGATTTTCTCCTAGTAAATGTCATATGGACATGTTGGAGGATGCGACTAGAATTTTTTATTGACATGTTCCCCATCTTAAAATACAGTCACCATAAAATTAATGTATTAAGCCTTAGTCACAATCCAGGTAATGTGATTCTTCTTATAATCAGTAACCTAATTAAATGCTGGAGGGCTTCAGCCATATGGTAATGTACCTTGTTTCTGAGTAAAGATAATACCACCACTGAAATTGTATACTTGTAACACTAGTATATTTTTAATTAGTGATAGGGTATGTGTGTGTTATCAGTTTTGTTTCATCTTCAAACTTTGCACAGCAGGCTCCATTGTGCATTCATTTGGGCATATTAAATAAGGGTGCGCAATTTGGATTCTGTTTTTTCCAAATTCAGTATGATTCAAACTGGGATGAGTTGAAAATTACTTTTTCACTGTGGAATAAGCAAGTTATCAAAATAAGCAAAATTAAAAGATATTAGGAAGCAGGTTTAATCTACTGAAGAAGGAGTTGTTGATATGTTTTCCTTTGATGCTCAAATGGAAAATCCTACTGCTAAATGCAGGTGGGTTTACTCAGGCTGGCCTGACGAATTTGGCAGCACCTTGGTTGAACGGTTTGAGTTGTTAAGTGTACAAAGAATAACACAATTGGATTTCTGTTCATGTGTTACTGTTGTTCAGCCATATGAATTTCTGTTAATGTGTGTTATTGTTATTCGAAATATCTGATAGTTGGGGCGCAGAGGCCCTGAAGCCAGTTGGACCTGACTGAATCCTAGCTTCTCCGCTCATTCCCTTTGTGAGCGCAGCCGAGTCACTCACTGTTTCTGAGCCTCTGCAAAGAACAGGTGGGAAGCATGGACGTCGTCCTGGAAGGAAAAAAGTGTTTGTTTGTTTGTTTTTAATTCTCATATGGTTAATTGTTAAGACTTAAATATTTATTGATTTGATTCTTTAAGAAAGCCCAAAGACCAGTTAATTCTGGTCATAAAAGTTCAAAGGAAGCGGCTACACTTGTAAATGTGAGGAAGAGAAGGTTTGGCTTGTTTTGGAGATGGCACTGGAGTCTGAGAGGGGAAAACAAGGCAGGATGTGTAATGTAACAACTTTCTAATTCATGTAAAAGATTATCTTTAAAAGTACTAGTGTTGAGGTGTGATTGATATCAAATCAACTATTCGTGTATAAAGTATACAATTTAGTAAGTTTATATACCCATAAAACCATCACCATTGTCAAGATAGGGAACGTATCATATTTATCACTCACAAAAGTTTCCTTCAGCCCCTTTGTAACCTGCTCCAACAATCCCACCCCCATCAACAGGTAACACTTATTATACGTTCTGTCACTGTAGGTTAATTTACATTTTCTAGACTTCATATATAGTTGACCCTTGTACAACACAAGGGTCAGGGAAGCTGACCCCCCCGCATAGCTGAAAATCTGAATATAACTTTTGACTCCCCAAAATTTAACTGTGGTCCCTCAGTATCCATGGGGGATGGGATCTAGGACCCCCTCAGATACCAGTATCCAAGGACGCTCAAGTCCCTGATATAAAATGGCACAGAACAATGCATACAGTCGGCCCTCCATGTCCATAGATTCCTGACCACAGACTGAAAACTTTAATTTTGAATTGAAAGCACTGTTTTTGATCTGTGGTTGGTTGGATCTGTGTAGGCAAACCTAGGGATGTGGAGGGCCAACTGTATATTTATTGAAAATATTCACGTGTTAGTGGATACATGTGGTTCACACCTGTGCCGTTTAAGGGTCGGCAGTAAGTGGAAGTGTACATTACGCGTTCTGTTTTGTCTGGCTCTTTCACTCAGCATGATGATTTGAAGATTCATCCATGTTACTACTCTATCAGTAGTTCGTTCCTTTCCTCTGCCAATTAGTATTCCGTTGTACAGATATACCACAATTTATGTATTCACCTGTTGAAGGACGTTTGTGCTGTGTCTGGTCTTGGCTATTACAAACAAAGGTGCTCGGAATATTCACGTAGAGGTCTTCGTATGCATGTGTGCTTTCGTTTGTCTAGGGTGAACACCTGGGGGTGAAATGAGTGGGTTGTATAGAAGGTGTACATTGAGCTTTTTAAGAAACTGCCAAATTATTTTCCAGACTGATAGTACCCTTCTATAAGGTCTGTCTGGAAGGTATCCAACCATGTAATATTAAAAATAGAGGCATTTATTAAAGAAGATACAAGGGATAAGAAACAATGTCCATGGACAATGGTGCCTCAGTCCCCTTCAAAGTAGGCAGCTTGGGGCCTCCCACAGTTCTCCCAATCGCCATCAGCTGCCCTGTATTTTCCTGAATCTCATCAGTGGTCTGAAATCTCTTCCCTTTCAAAGGTGATTTCAGTTTTTGGAAAAGCTAGAAGTTCATGCATGTGCATTCCAGTCCACTCTCCTTGGCTGCCAGGTGACATCGATGTCGCGCACACTGTCCTCATTGTATTAACAGTGGTTGGACTTTTTACGGACAGACCTCATATATTCCCACCTACAGAGGATGAACATTCCAGTGTTCCCATATGCTAGCCAGCACTGGGTATGCTTGGTCTTTTCAATTTTAGTCTTTCTAGTGGGCATGTAGTGGTATCTCATTGTGTTTTACACTTCCCTAATGAATAACATTGAGTATCTTTACGTGTGTTTGTTTACCGTTCATACATCTCTTTTGCTGAAGTATTGGCTCAAAGTTTGACCCAGTTTTTTCATTGGGTTGTCTTCTTATCATTCAGAACATACTGTGGTTACAAGTCAAAAGTTTATGCTTTTAAGCATAGAATCATTTATTTCCCTGGTGTGTAGAACCAGAAAAACAAATTTAAGTTGCAGCAAGAAAGAGTATAAATATACTCTTAATTAAATACAAATATAAGGAAGTCCTTTTTCAACTATGACACTAATGTGGACATTGGGGCAACTAAAGGAGGATGTAAAATTTTTCCCGAAGATTTTTAAAAATAGGACTGGAAATGGCTTGTTTGGATGTTGTAGTCAGGCTGATGTGTGACTCAGTTTACCTAATTGTGTCTTCATTTGTGAAAAGAATCTTCCTTGTGGCAGTCTGTTGCTCACATCTCAATGTTCTTTGCTCTTTTGTGCTATTTTTTTCAGGCCAATAAAAGTTCAATTTCTTGGAATTTTCCAAACGTTCCATGTATTTTGTTTTTTAAAATTCATTCTTTCTGGTTTTAGCTTGAAGTGTTGCTATGAAACCTAAGGAGGGTGACTTGGCGCATTAATTAGCTTCAGCAAAAACAAATTGCAATCTCTGGAAAGTAATCAAATTAAAAGAAATGCTCAAATTTCTCTCATCCCGTGGTAGCACAAATCAGCGTTTTAGCTGATAGTATTGGGAAGATTCATTTACTCTCTGTAGCGGCAAAATAATTAGATTCTAGCGAAGAGGTTCTACAGGATTAGAGGCATCGGGTTGTTGTAGCCGGTGGAAGGGAAGAGTAAGGGGCAACTCGGTGACAGGATTCCAGTGTCCTCAGCGAAGGGTTTCCCTGCGTGTGGAAACACTGGTCATTGTTCTCCACCTCCAGAGAGCCTCGACCTGGGGAAAATTGGCTCCAGCCATAGAAGGATTGAGTGTGGTTAGTGTTAGACATAAAACTTTTATTATCATGTCAATGTTATGAGATTAGGCTATGGAACAAGTCAAGAGCGGTCATAAAGATGTTTTAAAATAAAAAAGATAGCCATCTGCCTGGAATGTTTAAATGTCCATTGCATTATAGGATTTTGTTATTGAAGGGGACCTTGGAGATCATTTATTCTGATCGCCTTTTACAGAAGAGGATATGAAAGGACATTATGTAATTTGCCTGTGGCCACATTGCTAGATACTAATATTTTAATTTCAGGATGTTTTAAAAGTAGCCTCACTTATAACATACCAAAGGGACCGTAATAAGAGTTTCTGCTTCAGATTTCACTCTACCAAAATAGCCACTTAAAACCAATGATTATGTATATTATTTTTTCTTAAGCCCATAAAGATTCCACCAGTGTACTGACCTGTCTGTGCCTCTTCTTGTCATTAAAAATGTTAAAGATTCTTGGGCATTTTGAACTTGTCTCTAAATACATACGATGCTTTGAAACACTGTTGATGACTTGACCCCAGCTGATCAATGCTGGCAGAGGACACTGCCGCAGTCTTTGGGGACCCGCCCCAGTCTGATAAGGGGTGCTGCATAAACCTTTGATGGCTATACTACAGAACCACAATTTGGTGGGCGACTCTGGGTCAGTTATTATATCCTAGTGACTAATTTGCCTTCATTAAAGGTAACGTATTACAAAATTTTAGGTCTTATGTTTTTTCTTTCTATTGAATTTATTGGGGTAACGCTGGTTAACAAAATGATACAGGTTTCAGGTGCACAGTTCTAGAACACACCATCTGTACACTATATTGTGTGTTCACCACCCCAAGTCAAGTCTCTGTCCATTGCCATTTGTCCCTCTGTACTCTCTTCCACCTTCCCCTACTCCCTCTCCCTCCAGCAGGCACCACACTGTTGTCTATGTGCGTGAAGTTTTTTTCTCTTTTGCTCTATCCCTCCATCCCCACCACCCGACCCCCTCTTCCCGACAGCTGTCAGCCTGCTCTCCATCTGTGAGTCTGTCTCTATTCTGCTTGTTAGTTCAGTTTGTTCATTAGATTCCACATGTGAGTGAACCATATGGTACTTGTCTTTCTCTGACTGGCTTAGTAGCCCAAGTATCCATTAGTAGATGAGTGGATAAAAAAGCTGTGGTACATTTACACAATGGAATACTACTCGGCCATCAAAAAGAAGAAGAAGAAGAAGAAGAAGAAAATCTTACCCTTTGTGACAGCATGGATGGACCTGGAGAGCGTTATAGTAGGTTTGGGTTTATGAAACACTAATTAGAGTAGTAGGAAACATATTTAAGCCACCAGTTCATTGTGTTTAAAATCTACAAATATGAGTTCTGACCATTGGAATTAGTGGGATACCTTGCTTCTGAAGGATGGCACAGTCATTATTACAACAGAAGGAAATTGCACAAAGCGCTTTGTGGTTACATTTTATTTGATAACTAATCATTCTGTACATGTTCCCACTAGATCATCTAGAGCAAAAACCTGCATATGTTTATATACTTATTTTTAAGGGTTTATGTGAGCACTAAAAATGAGGTGAAATATTTGAAAGCACCTAACACATCGCCTGACATCTAGCAGACACTCAGTAAATGGTCTTACTTTCACTTCCTTTTTCCTTCCTAGGGTTTTAACATGAGTATGGCATCTTTCAGAAATGTAACATATTCCTGTCAAAAGGAAGTGAATAAAATTGTTCACATTTAAAAGTATTTACTTTAAAATTGTCATCACTCTATGTTGAGGGCTCACTTGACTCACAGGATGCTTAGACCTTACAAAATTTTAATACCCTTCCAGAAATAGTCATCTGAACAGTCAGGTTTTGCCCGTCTAAGGAAGATTTACTCAGCACCTAATGATTTTTTCGGCCAGTCTTGGGCTAGATTCAGGGTGCTCTGAATGCCGGAATGAGAAATTTGTATTTAATGTGGCAATAGAGAGCTAGCATAAGTTCTGGAACATTTGAAAGCTAAAAATAAACAGAAAAAGCTTTTAAAAATGGGACCCCAAAGAAGTGCCTTTCCAAACCTTCCCCCTAAATATATATACGAGCTTGTATTTTGTGTATACCTTTGTGCAGTTTCTTAAACGGACCTCCCAGTCCCGAGTCTGTGTACTAAAACTGCTCACTAGAAATGCGGAGCCCCACTCTCCAAAGGTTAATGGGTGGGCTAGCATCCACTGAGAATGAAGTCACTTTAGGAACTTGCCTTTGAGCCGTCACCACAAGGAGACCCAACATGTTCAGGACTGGTTTTGTGGGGGGCGGGTTTCTGCAAGGAAAGAAGACATGCTGAGGCCAGGTATTACATTCAACCCCGCTAAAGCACCAGCGGCTGCCTGAATGTGTTCATCTCTTGGTCTTTTGTGGAGCCAGAGCCGAAACAATGTGAGGGCTTTTGCTGCCGAGAGGAATGTGCAGCCTGCACAGGCTGCAGCCCAAGAGCCCGAGGGTAGATCCAGAATGCTTTCCCAGCTGCCCGTGAGGAGACCAGTGGACCAGCAGACCAGTGTGCGGTTTGTGGATGCAGGGTCAGAGAGAAAACCCACAGATAGACTGGGAGGGGAACTCATGCCAAAATTTCAAAATAAACCTAGTGGTTATTTTCATTACTTAGGAAGTTTTATACCGTTTATGCTAGATATTTGTATTCTTTCACTTTATAATACTCTATTTTATTTGGGGTGAAGACTGAAATTAATAATTTCCTTTTAATCGCTATCATTTCCAAAGTCCTCGTAGTTATGTTGCTGTAAAGACTTTTCCGTGGTTTTCCAAGCCGGAAGAGAATCATTGTTAAAGTATCCCGTATTTCAGTGCTCCAGAAACGGGGAAACGTCCTTCCCAACTGCCTAGACAACTTGGTAGGCATCTGAAAAAATCAGTTTCAAATTGTATGTGTTGCTATCTAGGCAAAAAATAATGAAGGAATGAAATGAAATTTCAGGTGAATTATAATTTTCATACTTCATCTCTGTATTTCGATAGCAAGTAATCAGGGATTAGCCTCTAGAAATCATGCATCCTTTCGTTTATTTGACATGTTTGTAATTCTAAATAATTAAAGAGCATTATTCAAAGACCTTTTGTAAAGTACATATTGCAAAGGATACTGTTCCCTGTCCCTACTGGAAAATTCCTTCATATTTTTCCTAACACTAAAGAAGTGTATGGACGCAAGCGGGCATTGCATCCATGACCCCGTGTCCTTGCTACATACGTGGCCGAGTGCTGTGTTCATTTCTTACAGGGACAAGTAGAGGGTTGTCAAAGTGAGGGAGGCTGATTCCCAGCTCTTGGCAGCTGCCACGTGTGGCCACTCAGCCTGGGTACAACCCTGGTGACTCAGAAGCAGGGTGGAGGTGACCCTACACGGATGATGCATCTTCTATGGACTGGACTCTGGCTGGACTGTCTCAGGTGGTTACACACTGCAGTTTTCAGGTGTTGGCATTTCTGCGTGAAAATACTTTGTAAAAAGGTTTTAATGTGTTGACTAAAGTTAAATTGCAAAGAGCAGTTACTGCTTTGGGCTCCCCGGTATGTAGATATTTAAACTAAACGTTCTACTTGCAGATCCGTGTGTGTATTTTGTCCGTGAAAGCTGGAAGTGTGTAGTTTTTAGCTTACCCACTGTCTACTGTTCCTATTTTCCCCTCACTACCCAAACCAAGGATTTTAAAAAACCAAACTTCAAAAGTCCTGAACCCATTACCATTCCAAGAAATATATTTGAATAAAGAAATCCATGAGCTATGCAGAGGGCAAGATTACAGTAAATGCAACTTTTAAGTGTTAGTGGTTTGACTCGGAGGACAAGGAGCAAGTAGCTAAGGTGGTGGTAGGGCCTTTGATGAACTGAAAATTGGTATCAGAAGGGCACAGAGAGTCTGGCAGCCTTGACGGGCACTGAGCTCACCTGAGAATGTGGAAGGACTTCGGGAACGTCACATTTACAACAAAAACGTATTTAATAGTCACAGGACATGCCAAAACATCCGCTTTTTCAAATTCACTGGTACAAACTTATTTTTTAGCCATTTCTCTCTTTTATGCGTGCACACATACCCACACATGTAAATGTTTCTTGGAGGCGAGGTTTGAAACTAGGAACAACATATTGTACAATGAAAAGAAAAAAGAAGTCTTTGGTGAAACAGTATTAGAATTGACAGAAAATAGAATCTGTGCCCTGGACCTGAAGAATAAAGGCAGCCGGTCTCACACTCAGTTGGCCCCAAAGAAACTCAATCTTCTTTCTCTCCTTTCCAGCGCTTCGGGGGGAAGGGAGAAAGGCAGGTCTTTGTGCGCTCTTGAAGCAAGGCTCTGTGTCCTCGGCCAGTCATTGAGATAGCACTGGGAAATTTGTACAGGTGGTTAAAGGTTTTAAGTCTAAAAGTTATTCCGCCTACTAGATTCAATACTGGTTGTGACTTATTGATCACTAACTCATAGGCATTGTGTTTTATATCCATTGTCTCTTTTAAGTGTCCTAACAGCCCTGGGAGGTCATTACTCTTCCCTATTTTATAGAAGATAAAAACGTAGGTGTTTCACTGACCTGTCCAGGGTCACACACTAGTAAGTGACAGGACTTGGATTTCAAGTTAGGTCTGCTGAATTCCAGAGCACGTTCTTAACTCCTGTCCTCTGTGCGACATTACTCAGAAGTACAGAGACCCTGTTTCTGCTCTCAGGATTTGGTGTAGCCAGCATGATACCCGAGGGAAGGCAAATGAGATGTGCCCCCTGCTCTGACAGATCTAAATATGCAGTCGCTGTGACGGGGTTTGGGGAGGAAAGTCATGGGCTCTGAACAGAGGAGGTGCAGTAAGTACTGCCGAAGGAGTGATGCCCCAGCAGAGCTCAGAGGATGGAGAGGCGTCCCCCACACGCACGAAGGTGAAGGACATGCATTCCAGTGAGGGTGAACCGCCATGTGTAGGGCACTAAGGATGAAATGATAGTTGGCATGACAAAACGTGTGTAGAAAGATTTTTTATTATAATAGTACAACGTGAAGCCCCAGCCTACTCCTCCTAACCCGGCCTTCAGAGATCCCTGCAAGGTAAGGTTGTCTCGGCTTTTAAGATGGTCATCTCCCACGAGCAGACAGCTGTGCCCTGTGAGAAACAGACCACAGTGGCAGGGCACTGGTGAGTGAATTCAGTGAGGCCTTCGGTGGAGGGCAGACAGCTCCTGCAGACTCAGTCCGGCTCCCGAGACGCTAACCCCTCAGTCAAGTGCGGGCGTCTGGGAAAGGGGCTGATCATTCTCATTGGCAGGGGAAGTTGGGCCTTCTGTTTTGCAGAAGGTTCAGCTTGGCCTCTGGGAATGAGGACCAGGGCTGGAACGGGTTTGGGAACGGACAGGAAGAGGGGACATGAGTTATGTCACTGAGGGAGAGTGGAGGGAGGCCTTGGTTGGGTCCTAAAGCCATTCCGAAACCATTCTGAAGACTGTCACCCCAGTTCTTGTGAAATGAGTGACTTGCCCAAGGCCACCAGGCCTGACAGAGCCCTCCCAGTTAAAAAATACACCCCCACCCTGCCTAGAAGTGGTCTCAGCCATTCTGCCTTGTTGTGACGGTTAAATGCTCTACTACGTGCAAAGCTTTTAATAACTGAGTCTGGCCCTCTCTAGATCTTACTCAGTAAATGTTACTTATTATCAGTGTCATCTTTATTGCTATGCTTCACATTCGACCAATTAGAGATGGGTCAGTTCTGGAAGTCGTTTGTACCTTAGTGTGATACGGTTGAGCAGGTTATTTTGGAAACATCTTGTTTTTCTCAGGCTCTGAAGACCTTGAGGCAACTGTACGGTACAGTCTTAGACAGACTGAACCTTGCTGGCGGACACACCCTAACTGTGGTGCAGCCCTGCCACTTGCTGGTTTCTGTTGGGAAACTTCACTTTCCTCATCTTAAAATAGGGTGATGATAATGACCTTGTCATGAAGATTTAGTGAAGTAAAATAGTGTCTAAAGTAGGTAGCTAGTCCTGGAACACATTTAATAACTCTCAGTTCCCTTCCTTCTGACCGGATACCCTGAGGAGCAGTTTGGGTTCACGTAGGAAAAGGCACAGGCCCGAGGAGGACACCTCTTTCTTGCTAAACCTGGCGTTCTTTCTGCGTGACCCCACTTAGTCACCGTTGCGACATGACCTCCCAGACGGCCCGCCCTCCTCCCTTGGTGTCCCACCTCAGTTCCTCTCCAGCAGCCCCTGTTTACTTCTCATGGCCCTGCAAAGCACTGACTCCATCTTTCCCCCTGTAGGCTCCCTGTGGCCTAGGCAGTGATTCTCGTGTGTTTAACCCCGTGCATGCCTGTGCTGGGCCCTCCATGCCTGAGCTACAGGAATCGGTGAGCAGAGCCTGTTTTGGTGGTATCTAGCCACTTACCTGTGAAACCTTTCAGGAAAACTGGAACAGATTCTGAGGGTAAATATAAGAGGGAAGCACCTAGAAAAAAGCTTAGCCACCACTCTGTGAAAGTGGCTGGAGCAGGGGATGATCTCAGAAGAGAGGTGTTTCCCTGCTCAGAATACTGTATTCTGAACTCTCCGGGATCTTCAGGTTCCCAAATCCAAAGGTATGTGTCACCCTCACTTGAAATTCCTTTCTCTTCTCCAGAAAGCCCTCCCAGCTGTCCCTCCTGCTCTTTTCCCCTGTGCCACTCCACACCCAAATGCCTCTCCATGGGCACCACTGATTCGTGATCATGAGGCGGTCTGTCTGGCTCCCCCGCCCAGCTGGTGGGTGCCCGTGAGCAGTGGCCTCCTTCTCCATCTCCCTGTCTCGGAAGCAGAGCACGTAACTGGCAGTTACGCTGTGGACAAAGGAGCAACTGGATTCCTGGCCTGGGCCTGGGAAATGCTGCCCTTGGGGTTTGGGGTGTGCGTCACGAACCTCCTAATACTGTATGGGAAATTGTGCGTGTGTGTTCATAAATCCATTTCTCTTGTGAGTGAGTCCACAGTTTACATTACTGGATTCTGAAATGTTTTCATGATCCTGCAAATATTTTTTAAAAATCCAGCGGACTCCTTTAGAGATTTTCCACATACTTGTAAATTAAAGCTTGTATTTTTATGAGCCGGGAGATATTTCTATGCTCCCTCGGTTTCCAGGTGTGAGCTGCATGCAGCTTGGAATAGCCCACGAGCCTCATCCTGGCAACGGTGGTTCTGCATGGGCGCTGCTGCAGACGCGTCCTGGAGGGCCCGCTTAGCCTTCTTGGGCTTCGTTTTAGTTTTCGTCTGTTAGTTTAGGGTTTTAGTGTCCTCGCGATCTATAGGAACATTGCAGAGTAAAGAGCGAACGGGTATTCAGGCATTTTATAAGCTGCTGAGGGCTGTGCAACTGCGGGTGCAAGTATTACTATTACAGACGTCACTTCTCACGTTACCAGGTGCCAAGGACACAGTAGGCCGTCGGGAAGTGTGTGATTAACAGGACATGGAAGGGCTTGCCGGAGTGAGAGAGCTATAGAGGTGTGAAGACCGGGTGTCTGCGTGTCCTGCAGTCCCAGGGAGGACCTGGCGTTCAGGCCTACGACACGGCTGGGGCTTCTGCGGGAATGGTTTTTAAATGATGGTCAAAGTAGAAGTGACCTTCAAGATTCCAAGTCCATTTGCTTTATTTCCCAGAAGACATTGAAACTGCAAGAAATAGAGGCTATTCCACTTCTTTTCAGAAGGCCTTGAGGTTCCCATCGTCACTTTCAGTGGAGGGAGAATAAAAATCTTGTCCCCGAATCATGAATTTGTTGTCCTCTTAGACTTAGCGAGGTGATCACTTCATCAGGTATATAAATGTCTAGTCACTATATTGTACACCTGAGACTAATGTAATGCTGTATGTCAACTATAATTGAAAAATAATTTTAAAAAAAATGGTACAGCATTTACACCACAGTCTAGTTCCCCCACTGGGGCCACTTTGAAGGCCTGTAGCTTCTCAACTCTGCCGTTCCTGTGCTAGACACTAGACAAGGCACAGCCCCCTCGAGAGACTTCCCAGTTAGACACCACAGCAGAGCACGGGGTGCAGGTGATTGCCACCATTCTCAGCTCAGCGGAGGCCCAGAGAAAGTACTCTGACTCAATGGCCAAAGCAGGAAAAATCCAGGTGCTCCGATTTTCTGTCGTTACAGCCACTGGCTTCTATGTTCTCGAAGGGCATCTCTGCTTGATTTTGGTGCATTTACTGAATCAAATTTGAAGACTCTATCCGGGGGGGAAATAGAGTCTCGTTTCAAATATATTCCACTTAGGGCTAAAAAGGCTGTGTTTATATCCTCTCACACTGCAGGCCACAAATATCTGGAGAGAAGCTAAGTCTCATCAGACCCCTCCCTGCCTGTAAGAGCTGACAGAACAGTAACCTGGAAATGCGTTTTTCTCTGTGTGTGTGTGTGTACTATAATCTATCCTTCCATTTAAACAATTTGCAATAGAGAGGAGTTTGAAATTACATTTAATCATTGCTTTATAATGAATGTTACTTAATTAAATATTACTTTAAAAATAGGCTTCCTCTCTTTTTCTGTAATTGCATTACTTTTTTGTGGGGAGGTTTTGTTTTCCTCTTTAACCTGATTGTGTGCATTTGGAAAGTACCCTAGTCCAGGGTATCCAAAAGCAGAAAATTCTGGCTCTTTTCCCGCTTTCCATTCTTTTTTCTGTACGGATGCCAGATTCCTTTGGGAAATCATCATTTGTAAAAGGTCAGGAGTAAAAGGAGGGGCATTCTTCAGTGTACAGTTACTACTAATTAGAAACTAAACATCTGTAACCATGTCAGAGTTATTTGTATTTGAAAAGAAACATTTATACACAAGAGCCCTTTCGGTAACATAAAACACACTCTAACACAAAATGTGTGTATTGGAGGAGTGGGGGACAGACTGAAGGGAGAGCTTTCGACAAATGGCTGTGCTGAGTGAGGTCATTTGCTAATTAAATCTCAAAGCATTTTCAGACTATTTTCTTTTCTCTGTCAAATGAAATTTTCTCACTCACCCCCTCTAGCTTCCCACAGGCCAAAGCAAACATTTTACTGCATTTGCCAATTACAGATTAAACATTTAATCATTTTAAAGTGAGAAAGTGGGTGAGTTGGCAGAGCCTAGTCAAAGACCATTGGGAAATCTCTAGCTACCTACTGTACCCTTAGGTCTCAGTGTCTTCCCATAATACGATGTAAGGTGAGCTCTTCCCCATCCTGAAGGTGCATGCTGATGGACCTACCTCATTGAACCTATACTTTTAGGGGGGAAAATGACACAATGTTTTGACTTAACCTGGTATCTCTTTTTCCTCTTCCCCTACCTTCTTCTCCTACCCTGCTCCCCGTGGTGAAATTCAGCGTGGATCTCTCCATGTGTACAGAAATTGTATCTGTACTTTTATTGTCATGTTAAGAGCAACGTTGGCGATACTTCTCGGGGGTTTGAAATGCTTCAGTCATGAGACTGTGTTCCTCTGCACCGGAGCCTACATGACTACGGGGGCCTGATGGCTCAGGTTTTACCAGAAATTCCTTCTTGGAATACTGATTAACTTTGAGAGAAACAAAAGCAAACAAACAAAACAAGAGCCCATCTCTTTGTCCTGAAGAGTCCGCTAACTTCTACCATCTTTGTCTTGGCATCCAGGACATTTCTGTAGGTTGAGTAGGTTACCTGTTTAATTCAATGAAAGATCTTGAAGTCTTGAGCATTCTAGTCAAGAACTCATTTAAGCTAGGACTTACCACATTGGGCTTTCTTCTCAAATGCGACTCTCTGTGAACGCTCTTGGGTGCACAGCTTCCGCAAAATTGTTGTGGGCTCTTGGGTTCTGAGTGTTTACTCAGAGGCCCTTGGATGATGAACTACCTTTCCAGTGACCTTTTAGAGTATCAGAACACCATTTGTCCATGAATCTTACGTATTTAAGAACTGGCGGCTTCTGGTCAAGCTCTTTGGGTGTGAGTGAGTCCAGAGACAAGGACTTGGTGCTTTGAGGGTCCATCTTTTGTTCTCTTGACAAGTTCAGATCCTGTAGTCTGCCACTTGGCACTCCCTAGTCTGATATGACCCACTTCTCAGCCTTCAGTTCCACTGCGACTCAAGAGCCTCTACTTCACCCAGCCACACCTGCCTGTACCTTGAACATCTGCCCTTGCTTTGTGCGACTGCACCTCTTTGGAACAACTGCCTGTTTCTTTTAGCGCACTTTGATTATGCTGGCTTTCCGCAGTTCCATCCTTCTCGGGACCGCAGCCCACAGCTCTGTCCTCCTGTGGCCGTAACATCAAGACCACTTGCTTACCATTTTTCCAGTGCTGTCTGGTGTCTTTGGTCATCCTGTCAAAGGTACTTCTCGTCTCGCCAGCTAGAGCGTAGGCTCCTCAAAGACAGCAGTGACGGTCCGACATCATGGTGCCTTTATTCATTGAGTGTCCTATAAATGGTCATTTGCTTGTTGATGAGTAAGCCATTTTTGCCTATTGTCTTATTCCCAAAGCCTCTCTTCATTTATCCCTGTGAGAGAATCATAGCTGATCATGATATGTATAAGAAAAGCAAAGTCACCTGTAGAATTAACACACTCACACACACATCACTTGGAATAAAAAGTGACTCTCCTGTTCTCTCGGCCCGATGTCCCAGGCAGAGCTAAGTGGATCTCCACGTAGCCACAGGCACGGATGTGGAAGTGAGCGCTGAATGGCCTCATGTTTCTTCTTCTTCTCAGATGCGGTAACTCACCTGTCTACCGCTCCCGTGAAATGGCAGCCCGTGCCTTGGTCCCATTCGTTATGATGGACGAAATCCCGGATACCATCCGAACTCTGCTGGCCAAACTCCCCAACTGCACTGACCAGCATTTCCGGCAAAACCATATCCATGGGACACTTCTCCAGGTAAGTGAAGTTCCTTTGTGTGACTCGTCAGGCACCACAGGGTGAGCCTTGGTTTCTCATGTAGTGTTAACAGGTGAAGATTCGTTACACAGGCTTTTAACTTTATCCACAGAACTTTTTTCTGTTGCTAAAAAAACGGGTATTTTCTAGATGCATTTTTTTTTCATTACAATTGTGAATACAGTGTCACACTATGATTCTGCCAGATTATTTGTTGCATTGAATCCCGTTTTCTACATCATGCTTTCCCATTTGGACTTACCTCTCCGAACCAGGTTCAATTGTTTTTTCCATCAAGTATGCCTACGGAAAAGTCTAAGCCACTCCTGATTCCGGGTGAAGTGGTGAGCATTTCTTGAAAGAGACATTAGCCCAAGAAGCACAAGGAGAGTTTTATACACATCAAGGAGAGCTTGTCCTCCATAGGACAAGCAATAGTACATGGCAATATCAAACCCTGCTTTCCTGTTTTCTCTGAGCTACAGAAGAAACTTTTTATTTTGAATAAATAGACTTCTTATTGAAACATCTTTTTAAACCCTAACCATAACCTTGGGTATAGGTGGTGTGGGAGAGACTATCTGATGTTCACATGGTCCTCAGTGGTCACTCACTGTGGGCCAGGGCTGGGAGTGAGATTTAAATCTTAGGTCGTGTTCCTGATTTGTCAGCAGAGTGGAGTGATTCCAATATATGTTGTAAACTTGAGGTCTACACGCTGACATTTGAGGTTATCCACCATGCACTCCCTGCACACTGGGTCTTCATTTTTCAAATGAGGATAACAGTGGTGTGCAAGGTCTGTCCGGAAAGTATCCAGCTGTGTGCTATGAAAAATAGAGATATTTATTGAAGAAGATACAAAATACAAGAAATATTGTACACAGGACAGTGATGCCTCAGTGCCCTTCAAAGTAGGCACTTTGGGGCTTCACACAGTTCTTCCAGTCACCATCAGCTGCCCCATCTTATTTTCCTAAATCTCACTGACAGTCTGAAATCTCTTCCCTTTCAAAGGTGATTTTAGTTTTGGGGAAAGCCAGAAGTCACAGGGCGCCAAATCTGGGCTGTATGGGGGGCTGAGTCACTTAGGTGATTTCATGTTTCGCCAAAAAACTCTGCATGAGATGGGATGCATGAGTGGGCACATTGTCATGATAAAGTTGCCAATCACCAGTTGCCCATAGCTGCCGCCTTCTGAATCATCCAAATAGTTTCTGTGGAGGAACGTTCAAGCTTAACACAAAATCTAATGTAGATTTATTGCTCTACTCAGTCATTTTGAATGTGACGGCCACACAGTACACGTGCCCACTCAATGGCATCTACTGTCCCCACTGCCTAATACAGTGAAGTTGTCATTGTTCACACATGTGTGTTCCAGTCCCCTCTCCTTGGCTGCCGGGTTATGTCAATGTCACGCAAACCGTTCTCTTTATATTAACAGTGGTTTGACTTTTTCCAGACAAACCTTGTATACCTCATAGAGATTTGGTGAAGACTGAATGAATGAATGTATATAAAGTGCTTAGAATTCTTAGTATAGTACTTGGTACATAGTAGATATAGAGATATAAATAGGTATTATTGTTATTATAGTTTTAATGAGCCTGTACTATAATGAAAACTAATATTTTTAGTAACTGATTCCCTCTAGGTGAGAATGTAAGACCTATGTTCTTGCCTTCCTTTCTTAGTTATTTTATATATTCAGCAATTACTTACTGAATGCTTTTTTTTTTTCCAAAGATTTTATTTATTTATTTTTAGAGAGAGAGGAAGGGAGGGAGAGAAGGAGAGAAACATCACTGTGTGGTTGCGGGTCTCAGACCCCTCACTGGGGACCTAGCCCAAAACCCAATCTTGTGCCCTGACTGGGAATTGAACCAGCGACCCTTTAGTTCACAGGCCGGCACTCAGTCCACTGAGTCACACCGGTCAGGGCTCAATGCCTCTTGCATACTACTGAATCACAGTCAAACAGTGCCAAGTCAGTTCTTGTATTGAAGGAGTCAAGGACAAGAAAGGACCAAAAAATGGGTGATCACCATGTATTGATGTTGAATAGTGTGCTAAGTGCTAGGGGAAGCACATAGCGGGGCCACCTGCCTGGTCTTGGGGAAGTCAGGGGAAGTTTCCCCAAAAAAGTTACATCTTAGTAGAGAGCAGAAGAAGTTAGTCAGGGGAAGGGAGGAAACGAGTCTCCCAGGCAGACAGAACAATGTATAGAAAGGCTCCGAGTGGGTGAGAAATCAGCCCATCGGAGGAACTGCCAGTTTGTGTAGGGACTGAAGTTCTAGGTTGGCAGATCTCAAACTCGTCTCAGGACCTCTTTACCCTGTTAGAGATTACTCAGGATCCCAAAGAGCTTTTGTCTATCAATATTTAATTAGAAACTAAAACAGAAAATCTTAAAGCACAAGATCTCACAAGCACACATTCCATTAGTCATCAGAGTGATGTCATCATCACATACCTGTAGCCTCTGGCAAACTCCACTGCACACTTGCGAGAGAACGGGAATAAAAGAGGAAGGTCATGTCTTAGTATCATTTTGGAAATGTTTAATCTTGCAGACTTCCTAAAAAGATTGTACGACACCTGAGGCTCCCAGACCAGACCCTCGGGTCTACGTTACATACATTTTGAATCTCTGGTGCTTTCTTCGGTACAGACTCTTAGGCACTCGTCACCCTTGGTTTTTTCACTCTATCTCTGTGGTAAAGAAGGGACCCTGAGGCCCATACAAGTTAGGTCTCTTGATTCTATTAGGCTGCTGCTGCTTTGAAGGGAAGGGGCTGGCAATAATGAGTAATGCAGAACAGGCTTTTCAAAGATTCATAGATTATACAGCCGACTTAGAAGTAAGTCTCAGATTGTTAAGGGGGGAATCCGCCTTCAGATTTTCTTTATTGAGGATCCACTCTTGGCTGCACTCTGTCAGAAGTGGTGAGGTTGGAATTGCTTCTTTGGCTTTTTCACCAGTTACACGAAGGGGCCGTCCAACCGAATTTCCCATGCACACCGTTAGCAGGTCTGGCTTGTGTTTCACCAGTCTGCCCAGCAACAAAGCATGGTCATTTGCTCTGTGTCCGGGCTGCCTTTGCTACCCTCAGATTTACTTGTTTCTGCTCTGTAAGATGGGAAACAGCATGAGAAGGTAAAAAGCCTACGACTCTGGGTGCTCATGCCTGTTGCTCTGGTTCTTGAGCATTGGAGACGCAGAGGGCTTGTTGGGAAAAAATAACACGGAGTGTTGGGCACTGTATTCATGTTTGTCAAAGAGATTCCTGTCTTTGACAAGATTGGTGTATACTCTGGTTGAGAAAAGAAAGTCAAAGCCATATAACTTTGCTTTTTTGGGGGGTCATGTCCATTTGGGTGCCTCGCCTGTGTTGTAATAGACTGACTGTTCTTCTTTGTGGGGCAAGCATAAGGGGTTAAGATGGGGAGAGCTCTTTTTCTCTTTCCCGTCTACAGCTTGTAGAATCCTTCTCTGCATAAAACTGCCTTTGAAATCAGTGAAAGGCCTGCACCTGGAAAAGAGATGCTAGGGATCGAAGGAATGATAATCTCCATGGGACTTTCGGAGCCAGCTAAGTAAATATAAAATTGTTGTTTTTTCAAAAGCAGGAAGTCATTTTGTAATCAGAAAACAAATTCTTTCACAGAACATTTTCTTGAATTATACATTTTGACTTCTTTGAAAAATGTTTACATACATATATCAAACCTCAGAAGTATTTTTATGAGTATACCTTAAAAACGAGAAATATGCTGGTCTCTGAAATGTTCTGGTACTACGGAAGAAAGACTCAAATTATAGGACGTGCAAAAAAATCAAAACACATGGGATTCATTTCTTAATCATTTTAAAAACCAGAGGTTCATAATTGCCATGTTGAAGCGGACTGGAAGTCACGCACGTCAGAGGAGGTGAGATTAGGCAGCAGGTTTGCGAGAGCCGGCGGTAAACGACGTTAAACCTCCATAAAGGCGAGATAAGAGCCGTGGACATGACCTCATTCGGGAGCAGCACTGGCAGGGCTGTCCTGTCTTTTCAATAGAATTAACCGTCTGTTTCTGTTGCCAGAATTCTGCGTGTTGGGGACTTAAGATCATTACCAGGTCACTTCCCAGTCCCGAGAAGTCACATTGGAGTCCAAAAACGCCCTTTTTTATCGAGGAAGAGTTTGGCGAACAATCAAGAGAAAAGATTTATTCTGATTCTTGGGGCCTTAACACACCTATTTGTGTTTTTCATAAGGAAATATATACCATTTGAAGTAAAAGTGGGAATTTTGAGTTTTTTCCATTTCCTGTCTACTTTGGTTATTTTTCCGATGGTATAACAAAAGGGTGATCTCCGCTCTCTTTAATTAAGCTCTTTCATATGGGTAAGTACAGTGGGCGGTTGAGGTGACTTAGCTGCCATGGAAGCAAAGAAACCACTTTTGCATTTTATCTGAACATTGTGGGCAAAGATATTCCTTTTTCTTCAGCGAATCAAACTAGTTACCACAGTTCTCTACATGCCTTTGTTGGTATTAAACATTCTCAGTTTGTACCAGTAGAATCATTGAACACTTTTTCAATTCCTTTACTCCTTCAAATTTGGAGCCTTGATTTCTGCACTTTGAGAATTCGGTGGGAGAATGATCCCACCCCGCTGGTGGGGGCTGAGCAGCGGTGCTGCATACTTGGGCTGACATGAAATATTAGCCAGGGATGGATTCCAGACAGCCCAGGCCCACGCGCCGGGAAAGTTTGCCATAAGAGAAGAAAAATGAACCTTTTGAGCACCTCCTGCGTTCCATGTGAATTGCATATGTGATTTCGTTAATACTCTCAGCAACCCAGCAAGGTAGGTGCTATTCCTGCCACACGCAACCCCCTCCCTCCAAGCTCCTACCCCGGTTTCTGATGAGAAAATTGAGATAAGCCTGAGAGACTGACTTGTGTAAAGTCACGGAGGCAGCCAGGGCAGAGATAAAATATTTAAACTCTGCAGCCTGTGCTCTTTTTCTTTTAAAATGTGCTGCCTCTCTGATCACTGATGTGAATACACCTTTTTCTGACTAAGAAACCAAACCAAGAATCCACCCTTCGGTTTGTTTTTACTTCCTTGTCACTCAGTTGGTCTCCTTACATCTAATTTGATACGATACTGCAACATTGGAAACAAAGCCCAGCAGTTACGAAGAGGGACAGAGGAAGTCAGTGACACCCAGAGAAGCTACAGCTGCGCAAAGACAAACGTCTGGAAGTACTCACCGTACCTTCCCTCTCTCTGCTCCTCTCTTTCTGATCGCCTCTCTTTGGGCTCCCATTCAATGCTCCTAACCTAGAAATGTAGAATCCTCCCTCGAGACCTAGGCTATGGGCCAAGTTCACAGTTGCCATGTCTCTGTCATCCTTAAGGGTCTGACAAAAGCGCTCAAACATGGGCAGCCACAGGAGTTGTGGGTCCTAGGTCTGGGAGCCGATGCAACCATGAAAAAGCAGTGAAGTCTGAGTTCAATTCAGCAGACAGGGCAATATGTCTTCCCTGTCCCAGGCGTGGGTAAAGCACGAGCTTGCCTGTAAGGCCCTCCCCTGCCAGTGTGGGGAGCTGAGGGTTAGAAACCAAGTGCCAACCAGACCCTCAGGGACCAGGGAGCATATGAGTAAAAAAGTGACGATGAGGCAAAATCAAAAGCCACCAACCACACCGGGCATCAGTCATAAAAGAAGGCTGAAACTGAAGTCATTTCTGCCTTAGTCTGTAATACCCTGCTACGCTCTCTGTTAGGGCTAGAGTTAGTTAGGGTCTTTATGGGGGTAGGAACGTGGGTGCTGGGCTGGGAGGGATAGCATGAGAACAAAAACAGAGGCAGATGTTGGCATTACTTTTGTGGAAAAGAAAAGGAAAAAACCAGGGAAGAAAAGTAGGCCAGCCCTGACCGGTGTGGCTCAGTCAGTGGGCATCATCCCACAAAGCAAAAGGTCGCTGGTTCAATTCCTGGTTAGGGCCGGTGCTCAGGATGTGGGTTTAGTCCCCAGTGGGGGTGTGCAGAGGATGTGTATGAGAGGCAGCTGATCAACAGATGTTTCTCTCACATCATGTGTCTCTCCCTCTCATTCTCCCTCCCCTCCTCTCTCTTTTAAAATAAGTAAATAAAACTAAAAAAAAAAAAAAGGTAGGCCAATTCATCCAGCTTGTCATCTAAAGGAATACTGGTCAAGAAACGGGTATGCCCCAGCTGGTGTGGCTCAGTGGATTGAGCACTGGCCTGCAAACCAAAGGGCCGTCCGTTTGCTTCCCAGTCAGGGCACATGCCTGGGTTGTGGGCCAGGTCCCCAGTGGGGGGCACTTCAGAGGCAACCACACAGTGATGTTTCTCTCCCTCTCTTTCTCCCTCCCTTCCCCTTTGTCTAAAAATAAATAAATAAAATCTTAAAAAAAAAAACAACAGGGATAAGACCAACCATCCTTCACCCTCTCCTACAGAGAGAAGCAGTGAAAGCAAATAGAAAATCAGTGATCGAGGTAGCCTTAGGTATAAATTCTATTGAAGTTCTCTAAATAAGGAAACAAATGTTTTTAGAAAAAGTATATTTTTACTAATATTGTTGTATCCAAACTTATAATGAAGTATAACTTAAAAGAATGACTAATTTCATCCTTTAAAAATGTAACCATTTAAGACAGCATCTTGTGCTTAAAATCTCAACATATTTTTCACATTTCTTAAAAGTACAAAATTGTGAAACATAAAGTAGAATGCTCAAGTATCTAGAAATGGAACATTACTTGACAGATTCCATTCACTAACTTAGGTTTGCCTATCTTCATTGTTTTTTATTTTATACTCAGAAAATATAATTTCAGAATGGAAAATTAAAAACAAAAGTGTGGACTTAAGCTGATGTTGTGAGTTATAAATGGCCAGTGTGCTCTTTTTTGAAATGAGCCATAAAGAAAACACTCACTCTTGTAACTGGTGTCTGGATTCACCCCTTCCTTCCGAGGACTTGTGTCCATGTGAAAGGGGGAGAATCTAATTGTTAGGAAGGTCCCACCCCAAAAAGGGCTAAAGCAGAGCTTCTTCAATGATGCAGCCACAGATGTGCCAAGTACTCATGGATTCCTTCAGCTCTCAGGGCTCAGGGGGGCTGCGGGCTCCGGGCAGTCACCTGCAGCTGGGAGCAGCGGCATCTGTTTATCCCACAGTGCCAAAGAAAGATTATTTCGTGTGTGTGCTTTGACATGAAAGAATTGGAAAGCACAGGCTAAACCTTGTTAAACCTTACCTTTTGGCAATTTATTCTTTTCTGGATATAAGCCCAGAGAAGTCATTTTTAATTAAAATGCTACTTTTGAAGATGAATTAATCCCTTCCTTATAAATATCGAAAGTCTTTTATTGGTGTGTGTTACTCAGGGAGCTTCCGCTGGGCGTGTGGAAGACAGCTTGTAGCTGCCAGGGCCAGGGCATCAACTGGAACGCACTGTCAGTGTCACCAGCCCGTGCTACTGCCGTCTGTAATGCTCTGAACTCACAGTGTCAGGCAGGGGCATAGATACAGAGACTTGTCACCTAGGCTTTTGTTATTGTTCAGAATGAAAGTAGAGGAAGTAATGATGGGAGAAAAAATGTGTATATATATGTATACACATGTGTACACATATGTGATACCTATATACACATACCAGTTATTGAGTGTGTGTGTGTGTGTGTGTGTGTGTGTGTGTGTGTGTGTGTGTGAGTGTTGAGTCCCCACGGAGGCTCTTCTGGGATTATTCCCATTGTCCTGATGAGAAAACTGAGAATGAGAGGGGTTGAGATTTGACTAGTATTGTGCAAGGAGAAGTGGAGCTGGGATTCAAAGCATTCACGTTAGTGCAGTTAACCACCATACCATACTAATTCTCTGGACAAGGGAAAGAAAATTCTTAGGCAAGAGTGACTCTCTCTGGGGCCTTCAAAGTGTGGGCTAAAAATGGGAGCTGACATGGTCTATTCATTTGTCCACTTGACAGCTGTTGATTGAGCACCAACATGCCAGGTGCTGTTTTAGGTGCTTACAATATGTCAGAGAACGAAAGAGACAGGCCCGTGCTCTCACAGATCACTGCTGTCAGAGCTTACGTTCCAGAGGCAGGGAGACAGGCAACAGTAAATGACATTATAATAAAATTTATTCTACATTATCACAGTAAGCATAATAAGTAAGTTACATTTATTAGTAGGTAATAATTGCTGCAGACAGAAAGAACAAGTAGAGCAGGATAGGGAAATCAGGAATTCAGAGAGGGGGGCAGATGGCAGAATTAAATATGGGTGTCAGAATAGTAATTGTTGAAAAGATAACACTGGAGCAAATCCCACCACAAGACACGGGAAAACGTTTTTTTAAAGAGTAAATGTCTTTTCTCCTGAAATCGAGTAGGTTACGCGTGTCTGTGTGTTTGAGACTACTCTTAACCGCAGAGAGGTGCCAGCAGAGTCGGCGGTAGTGGATAGCCCAGGCCAGGAAGGGTGTCGTGACTTTGGAAACTTGTATGCTCTGTGTTGCGCCCATGACAGACATGGAGATGCGTGGGGACTGTGGAGTTCTTTCCCCACAAAATCACAGCGAGTCAAGTATCCCGTCGTGGTTCCCATGAGCTTGGGCGAAGAGGAAAGTACTCACATCACCTCCTCTATTTCCCGGATGATCTTTACCCTAACTCTCTGTACCTGGGCCTTAGAGATGCGCAGTAAATGTGGAGGATGCCTATGTATTCTCTAACTTAGCAAGTAGTCACAGAGTGATTATTAAGTGCATAATACTATGCCAGGTACCACAGAGGATACCAAGAAAGGTTAATATATAACATGTTCTCTGCCCTCAAGAGGCTTAGGAGCTGCTGTGGAAAACTAGCTACAACATGGCAGACAGTTACACAGAGATGCCTGGCGGTGGTGTGTGCCAGGCGAGTGGCCGAGAACACACCTGAGAGGAGAGCTGGGGAAGGCTTCATGGGGACAGTGGTCTTGAGATAGACCTTTCAACTAGTTTTCTGCTTTTGAAACACAGGATTTGGTGTGAACCAGGGCACGGAGGGGGCATGCAGAAGGTGTTTGCAGGGGACAATGAGTGAACTGGCCTGTTGGGTCCAGGAGTGTGTCAGGGACAGATGGGATATGTGACTGGCAGGGTGGGCACAGGTGAGTATGTGAGACCACAGATGCCAGGCCAAGCCATTTGGACTCTGCAGGCCTGTGGCCTTCAGAGTGCAGTGTACAAGGCAGTAATGCACGTGGAAGGATACGCTGGCATGTTACTTCTTTTCTCTCATCCTCTTAACTATTGTTTTGTGTCTGATATACAAGGTGCCTAACATGTTAATTGAGTAGTATATAATTTCTTAATAAATAAGTGTATAAAAGCTTGGAGCATGTGCCCAAAGAGGTCATTCTGTAGTGAATAAGAGCTTAGACTGGAGCCGGCTTGTTGCCCTGTAGCTCCTGGCTCTGCTACTTGCTAGCTGTGTAACTGGGGCCAGTTGCTTCCTGTGTCTCTGCTTCTGCCTCTGTAAATGGGAAGATAAAACTACCTCATAGGCTGGTTATGAGGATTAAACGATTTACTACATGGGTAATGCTCAGCAAGGTCTCGGTCATACAGTAGGTGCTCAGTAAATGTTAGTTGCCGTTATTACTACTTGGTGCTGCAGCTGCTGTCGCCATGTGACCCAAAATGTGAAATCCACTGAAGTGAATGGTGAACAAAAGATTTTGAGCTAAAGAAAGCCTTGTTTTAGAAAAATTAATTTACATTGAAATAACACTGTAAAAAATGTGAGGATTCCCATGGAGGTGTGTGTGCATGAAGGAGAAATAAGTTGATTCTCAGCAATTTTGACTTTGTGTTAGTATGCTCCACAAAAGATTCCTCTCAGCAGTGTTCTGTACCTTCCTGGAGATCTTATTAAAGATTATAAGAGCTGAGATTAGTTCTGATTTTTGAGGGTTCAGTTCCTGCCTATCAGGTTGTTATTCTTGCACCTGTTTTGTTTTGAATTACATCCCTCCCCCCCAGACCCCATCAGAAACTTGATGAATCAAGAAAGGAACACTGTCACACTGTCCCAGACAAAGGAGTCTTTTACTATTCGAAGGGGGAAATCTGAAGTTCATAAACTGAAAGGGAGATACAGGATCCTCCTAGAAAGATTAATCTAACACTTTTCCAAGTTCATTTTTCATCTTGGAAGACCTGCTTTCTATTCCCTCTTACCCTTATTGTTGGATACTTTCTATGACTGATGATAATTCTTAGTGTACTTTAAAAACACAACAAAACAAAACGTCGCACTGTGGGCACACCCGCAGGCTCCTGCTGTTTCCCAGAGTTCTAATACAATATCTGATGGTATGTGGTCCCATTACATGGTGCACTGTGTTTGCCGGGTCTCCAGCCCATGAAAACAGCGCTATTTATTGTTTGTTTTTAGATCTGCCCATCTAATAGGAACAAAGTAATACTTCACTGTTTTTATTGAGGAAGCATTTCTAGGATTGCATAGCGTTTGTACTCGTCGTGTAGCCCTTGGATTTATTTAGAGCACCCCACATATTTTAGTGGCTGAGGACTCAGCTGGCTGTTTAAAAGCACTGTGGTTGAGTATAGCCAGACGATTTGGCCGCCACCCCAGAGGCCTGAAGTAAAATCAGTCTGTGGGCCTAAAGGAAAGTTTAAATAAGTAATAAAGCCCTTTCTATTTTAATCCATATTATTGTTCATGACATCCTTATATTTCTCTGTGCTGTGCATCCCTGTCCCCTCCACCCCATCTTCCCACGGCAGCCTTTCTCAGCCTCAGCACCTTTGACACCAGGGGCCTGGTAATTCTCTGTTGTGGTGACTGTCCTGTGCGTTGTAATAGGTTTGGTAGCATCTCACCAACAGATGTCTATAGTATCCACCTTCCCAGCTAATGATAACAAAAATGTTTTCAGGTAATTCCATGTGTCCCCTGGGTGGAGGGGGCAGAGTCGCCCCTGGTGGAGAACCTTTGTTTCATGGTACCTGTGGACTTGCTCCATAATCCTGTATAGACAAGGTGTGATGCTTCTCTTTTAAATACCATTGGCTATGAAAGAAACCAATCCTGACCCATGAACAAATTGTAATTCTACAGACACGCATAGGAATAAAGGAATAGGAGGGGAATACATCACTCAATCTAGAAATCTCAAATGATGCATTCTTCTTTTCTTCTTCCCTCTCCTCCTTTTCTCCTCCTCCTTCACCTCCTTCTCTTCCTCCTTTTCCCTCCACTCCCCTCTCCAGATGTGATCATGTCATACTCATCTATTGAGATGATCATATGATTTTTATCTTCCATTCTACTAATGTGACGTATTACATGTATTACTTTGCACATGTTGAGCCATTCTTGCATCCCAGGTATACATCCCACTTGATCATCGTATGTGAGCTTTTTAATGTTCTGCTGAATTTGGTTTGCTGGTGTTTGGTTGAATATTTTTGCATCTATACTCATCAGGGATATTGGCTTGTATCCCTGGCTTGTATTGGAAAGGTTTTTTTCCTTTATGGTTCTTATCTGGCTTTGGTGTCAGGGCAATGCTGGCCTCATCAAATGATTTTGGGAGCGTTCCCTCCTCTTTAATTTTTTTGGAAGAGTTTGAGAAGGATTGGCAGTAATTCTTTTTATTTTTTTAATGACCATTCTATTTCTTTTTTAAGATTTTATTTATTTACTTTTAGAGAGAGGGGAAAGGAAGAAGAAAGAGAGAGAGAGGAGAGAGACATTATCAGTTGCCTTTCGCACACCCCCAACTGGGGACCTGGCCTGCAACCCTGGCATGTGCCCTGACTGGGAATCAAACCAGCCGCCTTTCAGTTTATAGGACGACACCCAGTCCACTGAGCCACACCAGTCAGGGCAGTAATTCTTCTTTAAATGTTTGGTAGAAATTTACCAGTGAACTCATCTGCCCTGGGCTTTTCTTTTGGGGAGAGTTTGATTACTTACCCAGCTTTCTTATTCATTATCGACCTGTTTAGATTTTCTGTTTCTTCCTGATTTAGTCTTGGTAGGTTTCTAGACATGTGTCTAGGAATTTATCCATTCCTTTTAGGTTGTCCAATTTGTTGGCATACGGTTATTTATATGAATGCCTTTCTTATTCTTTTTTCCCTTGTTTATTCCTGTGTTCCACTAGACCCTCAGATAATAATGCATTTCAACAAATTGATGCATGCATCTATCTCCTAGAGTGGTACCGACCATTCTGACTCCCTGGCTACCCTGGGCCCCCTCCTGCCACCCACGGTCCCATACTCTTTGCTTTTGGATTATTAGATTTCATCTTTGCTCTTGTGTATCATATCTGTGTTGCTTTCTCAGTCAGTAGTTCTGTTGTGATGTAATAGTGTTTGAGAAGAAAGGCTCTAGAGTAAGACTGTCTGGGTTCAGCTGCCAGCTCCACTGCCCACTGAGGTTTCTTAGCCTTCATTCCCTCCTCTGTAAAAATGAGAAAGAAATAGGGGATATTTGTGGAAAATAAATGAGATAAAACAGAATGACTGTAATTGCCAGATCTTCTGTTTCAGAAGAGATTGAAGGTGGGGTTGGGAGGGGTACTGTTATTTAGGGCAGGAAGGGGTTTTTTGACCGTTCTAAAGCCTCATTTGTTGTGACCGTCTCTGTGTTCAGGTGAGTTCTATTATCACTCTTGGGTACCTCATGCTGTTGGGGATTCCTTGCAGTCTAAATCTCCACATGTTCATTCACTTTTGCCAAATCAAGGTAGACTGTTGCCTCCCGGCTTCATCCTCCACTTATTTTTCTTGCTAATGAAGGCATGTGTATTATGTAATTGGATTAGTGGCACTCTGAGACAGTGTTAGGTATGCACAGGTGTCGGATGCTTTAATATTGGACTCGCATTTATACTGAAGAGGTGATCCTCTATTTTCACTGGGACCTTGGTCATTCTTCTGTTTGGATGCCTTTTTAATCTTACTAAAGTAAACTTGCTGGGAGGGGGACAATCTCATTAACTTCCTAAGAATCATATTTCCACAACGGGGACCAAAGATGTTCAGAATTATTTTTATATCAAATGGATTTAACATTTTCTTTTCTTAAATTGTGACTTTGAAGAGTTTATAAGTACCAGAAAATTCCATCACCTTTGTTAATCTTCAAAGAGAGCAATATAATTAACATTTTAAATGTGCTGTTTGACATTTTTCCCTTATTCACTACTTAAGCCTTTTAAAAAGATTTTTTTTCATGGAGATGGTAAGACAGGTTTTACTTGTAAGTTTAAGGCAGTTTATAGCAAATAGACTTTATGCTTCTCCTTTCTTCTCAGATTACAGGGTATATAGTAAGTTTGATATCTAACATGTTTCTAAAATGCAGCTTCAGTTTCCTGTTTTATAATTGATTTTTTCAAGTATGTGAGACTTTCACTGGTCCAATTAACAATCTGTTCTTTTTGTACTGAGAAAAGCAGTACTTGTTCATCAGTTCACGTGAAAGAAAATTTAATCATCAGGTTTGAGTTGTCAGATGTTTATTTGGAGAACAGATACAGGGCAATAATGTATATGAAAGTTTATGATTGAACATATGTACTCATTGTGTGTATATACGTGTATGCATGCATTTAGAATTCAGGTGCTAGAAATGTGGGTGCATGTTCTTCAAAGGAAACCCTGATAGTGAACTAGAAATGTGCTGTGCTCCACGCACCAGGTCAGAACGTACCAGGTGGTAGATTGCTGAAGAGCATGAGCACCGGCGCCCTTCAGCCCACAGTCTGCACGCAGTGGTGAGGCTTTTGCACCCGACTCCTCCTCAAGACCTCCTCGGCCCCATGAAAGGAAGAGGACCATGTTGTTTAAAATGTGTGTTCTCAAGGCTCTGGCTGAGTAGCTTAGTTGATTAGATCATCCTCTGGATACACCGAGATCGTGGGTTCAATCCCCTGTCAGGGCGCATACAAGAATCAACCAATGCCTGTGTAAGTAAGTGGAGCAACAAATCGATGACTCTCACTCTCTCTAAAATCAATCAATCAATAAAACTTTTTTTAAATAATAAAATATATGTCTTAAGATTGTCACTTCCTTTATTCTGGGTAAATGTATGATGTACTTTGTTAATCTTCCTTTGTCCTAGCTTTCCCTTCTCTGTTGTCGCTCTAATTTTTACTCTTTCTCCCTCCTGGAGGAGGGCACAGAATGAGCAGAGATGCACAGTTCCCCGCTGTCTGTGCGTTTCAGAAGGTGTGGTTTAGATACCACTGCATCGATCACAATGAGCTTAGTTATTTTTAAATTCATATAGAGAAAACAGAGGTGGCCTGTGTGTGTGTTAGAGGTTGCGCCAGGAGTGGGGGCCTAAAAACATCTACAATTTAGTTTAAAACAGATCAAAAACACCAAGAAGTCTGCCTCAGAGTTTGTATTCAAGTGAATTTTTTCAGTATTTGGTATAGTTTTGAGGGTTGAAAACATTTTTCTCTTTCCCGACCTCCCCTTCAGAGGTGGAATAGGTCGCGGTGAAATGCGGTGAGCACTCATTCCCACAGGAGGCGGGCACAGCCCAGAGAGCCCTGCCACTCAAAGTGTGGGCCAGACCAGCAGTGGCAGCGTGCAGAGACCTGGGCCTCCCCAGTCCTGCTCAGAATCCGCGTGTACACAAGATCCCCGGTTAAACTCACATGCTCATTAAAGTTTAAGAAGTGCTTGTCCAAATAAGCCTTTTCCAGGACGTCGTAGTAGACTTATAACCCAAAGTATAAAATAAATATCCAGGATCACGTAAATAAATAAATGATTGAACAAATAAATGGGGGGAAAGAGAAAAATTCCCCATGTGGAAGAATGCCAAATAATTTATGTAGATACTCCCTCCCCTCTTCCAGAAGGTGAAGCGTAACCTCCCTTCCCTCATCTCTCGAGGGCGGGCTGCACGTAATGACTTGTTTCCAGAGAGTACGGAAAGAGGGGGAAGGAGAATAACGCAGCAGGGGAGAAATCTGGCAAACACCACCTCCAAGCTGTGCAATCGAGGCTAACGTCAATGGTGATGGAGTCGTGCTGATAGCAGGTGTCCTGGTTATGACACGGGAAAGGTGTGTCCCCTCTGTGATCTCCCTTCCAATGACTCATAATCCTAGTCTAATTTAAAAAATCAGACAAACTTAAATTGAGGGACTTCTTACTAAATTTCTGACTAGTACTACTCCAAACTGTGAAAGTCATCAAAAGCAAGAAAAAAGTATGAGAAACTGTCGCAGACCAGAGGAGCCTAAGGAGACATGACAACTAAATGGAACGTGGTGACCTGGATGGAACCTTGGAACAGAAAAAGGACAGGAGGTGAAAACTAGTGGAATCTGTATAAAGCATATGCAGCTCAGTTAGCAATAATGTACCAATTACTTCCTTAGTGTGGTAAATGTACCATAGTAATACACAGTGACAGCACCAAGGGAACTGAGTGAGGGATGTATAGAAACTTTCTGTGCCGTCTTTGCAATTAATTTGGTACATCTGACTTACTCTAGCACACCGTGCCTTCTAGTTCTCTCACTGGATTTGCTTTCTCATAAAGCAGCGACGGGCAGAGGGAAGCATGCTTTGGGAACCTAGATTGCTGGGTCAGTCCATGCGGACATCTGACTCCCTCTGAGTGTGGCTTTTGGGCCCCCCCCCATCTGGAAAGTAGCAACAGAGTCCTCATTATTGATCCCAAGTAGTTATTGGTTGTTTTGCTTCTAAGTGGGATAGAAATAGACTTCCGTTAATTTAACATGTGGACTTCAGCACTTGTGACTGAACATTTCGAACATGGATCTTTCCCGTTGTCTGGGGGCACCCTCGTGAAGCCCTAACACCAGACTCATTTTGGCGAAGGGTCATTAGTTACATGTGTTTGCAGCTGTAGAATCGAGATCTTGGAAAATGCGTTCAACAAAATGGAGGTTATTTTTGAAGAGGATGTGATTTTCATTTTTAAAAACTGTCTCTAATAACTACATATGGTATCAAACAAGTACTAGACATATTGGGGTGATTTCTTCATTAGTTATATAAATGTCTAATCACTGTGTTGTACACCTGAAATTAGTATAATATCGTATGACAACTGTAAGTGAAACAATTAAAATTTTTTTTGAATTAATTATCTTGGCCGCTTGTAGAAAACAAATCATCATCACAAGGGTCTTAAAAAAAAGAAAAGGAGGAGGTTCTGCAGGAGTGTGTGCAGCAGTCTTTGTGCCTGACAATCTCTGCAGGGGAAGTGCCCACACGTTCTGCATTATGTCTTCACGCACACACCAAAGTAGAGGAGGGTATCGCTGGTCATGTGTAGAATCCTCAGAGAGGGTGGACACAGAGAAGGCTGTTCTGTGTTCCGCAAGTACAGCTTTATCAAGCTGTAAGTATTGGCCCGGGGGTTTTACAACGTTGGTGGTGTTTCTTGTGTTGGGTTGTGAACATGGACACCAGTTTCACAAAATTCTCTTCCAAAATGCTTTTCCTGCTTGTGCTGTGCTTTATTCCTGTTCTTGGAGGCTTGGCTGGGACAGGCCCCGTGCCGACTTTCCTTTGCTGTCTGACCACCGTCAGCAGTTCTGTTACAGGATTAAAGGGATACCTCAATTTCCAAAAATAGACAGAAGTTCAAGAGGTTTACTGCCCAGAAGAGGAAAGTCAAAATAAGCAGTGTTATATTTTTTCGGCGTACAGATTTTCTGTTTCCCACATTGGGACCTTATACGTAGAAAATAAAAAATTACAAAATTTTCCTCAGTGTAAAATTATGTTCAAGCTTACTCTAGCTTCACTTTAACTCTCTACCTTATTGGAAAGAACTTGGTAGAAGGTGGATACACCTTGGGTGTCATCCAATGGCTGAAATGCCAGGCCACCATGATAAGTGTAAATAAGACACAGACCCAATGTACTTGCCGTTTGGAAACTAAAAAGCATAAAGACACTGTGTTTTATTACAGTTACTTCATTCCTACTTGGTATGCACCATTTGTAATCTAGAACTGTTTTTATTGTCCATTCTTAGAATTTCATGACAAACTGGACTGTTTTGTGGATAGAGCTTTAGATCTAGGCAGACCTGCGTTTGACACACTCTTTTCCCACTTTCCAGATGTTTGGCCTGGGGCAGATAACTGAAATCCAAACCTGAAGCTTAGCCATCTATGAAACAATGATCGTATGTAATTCGCAAGGTTGATATAAGGAGTAGAGGTGTTATATGTACAAATTACCAGTGTAGAGGCTGTCATGGTATAGTTTCTTAATAAATGTACCTATCTTTTATAATTATTACTATAAGTTTAAAAATACTATTATGAAAATTACTTGACGTTATCAAGGGGAATAAAAAATAAAGTAATAGGAGAACTATTGCATGTTGGGGGGGGGGGGTTGTCCCAAATTCATTTATTGAGAAGTACATCTTATTTCTCATGACAGAAAGGCTGTCTTTGTCATATACTAAATTTCCGAATGCAGTTGCCCCTATTTTGTGTATTTTTAGTCTATTTCATTGAACAGTTTGTCTATTTATATACCTTGCTAACCTTATTTATTGTATATTTTAAAACAGATTCTGTAGTGTTACCGCAAAGATAGATAATCGTGTCATCTATGAGTAAGACAGTTTTATTTCCTTATTTCCAGTTGGTGTGCTTTCTTTTCTTTGTCTTGTCTTATTGCACTGGCTCAGGCCTCCAATATAATGCTGCATAAGAGTGGTGAGAGCGGGTGCGGTTATTTTGTACACTTCTATAGCATTTGACCTTAAACCCTCAATAAAGGTTTGTTGGATGAACTAGAACATGCTGTTTTTTAATCATCTGAAGGCTATGATAGTTATTTCTTCTTTTTCTGTACGTTTTCTTACTGGTAGCGTTAGAAATAAGTGTTATCTGTGGTGCTCTAGTGGAAATTTTAAAACCTTTTTGGACCAGTGCTCTACTTTTGTCACAGTGGAGGTGAGACACAACTCGGATGGCCCGTTTCCTCTTGGTGACATGAAGCACAGGAGTGCTGCACAGCAGGACGAGAAAGCTCGTGTTGTGGAAAACTGCCTTTGCCCTCTGTGTGGATTTGGTGGAGATTTGAGTACTTCCACCTCCTGCAGTGCGAAGGTCTCAGAGGGGTTAGAAACTCCTGGATTAGAACTCCAGGTTTAATGGCCACGTCAACTCTAACTTTATTCATTAAAAAGAGTGAGGATTTTCTAGATTAAAGAGGAAATCACATTAATTTGAACTTCACTATTTTAGAGTTCTGTTTTATAATTCTGACATTAAGACTGCGCACAAATTTACCTTCCTTCATGAATGCTCGTTATAAATAAACATTCTGGATATACTTAGGTTTAGTTTGACAGAAAAACCACTTGACAGTCATTTGTTTTAGGGTAGTTCATGTTACTAATCATATTTAAATAATGGATCAACAGCTCTTTAAAAATTATTTTTGTTTAAAAAGATTTCTTGTGGATTGAGGTTGGCCTTCTCCCCTTATTTTCTATTCAGCAGTGTTGGTGTTTCTTAGATATTTGCCCCTGTTATGTGTACATTCATTTATCTGAGCACATCATTATCATAGCCCACTAAGACAACAGGCAGTTTAAAGACTGGAGAATGTGTTTGAATGAGTAGTGACAAAAACCCAACACCTAGGGATGAGTTATCTTAACCAGCAGAAATCCAGGATGAGTTGTATATCCTCGGCCTGGGTTTTGTAATCCATCACCAGCTTGGGGAGTAGCTATTTCAACGGTGGGAAAAGTTAGCGCATATACGTAGCTACTGGAATGACGGCGATTTCTCAGTGTACCAGAAAAGGGAAATGCTGGGCTTTCTTAGCAATTAAGTAACCAAATTATATATGGAGGTTTGGGACACAGACCAAATGATTTGATCCATAGACAGTAAAACTATTTAGTTGGGAAAACTATGAAGGTTAATTCATTTGGTTTATTGAAGAGTTGACATATTCAGGGTAAGTTTACAAACAAATCAGAGTTTGAAAATAAGTTAATGATCTTTTATTCTTTGTAGCAAAAGATATACATTTTGGTTTTTCTTTCGCCTTCACTTTTATAAGAGCATTTTCTTACTGTGTATTTTGAAGGTTCATCCCTCTCCCCACAAAAACGAGTGCTTCTGTTTCTCATATTATGAATACTCAGTATCCACGGTTACCATTTAAGTCCATGTGAGAGACAAGAATGCTTCCTTTTAATCACCAATACAAAAGAATGCTATAATGTACTTGTTAGAGCAAACATGATGATTTATAATAATTTTATGTAATGGAATCATTTGTTGAGTTATATTATTTCAACTAAAAACTGTGTAGTTAAGCATACATAAAAATTCATCAAGTAGTGCACTTCAGTTGTTGGCCTCTTAGGTGGTATTTCAATTTTTTAAAAAACTTTAAGAATGGTGGTCAGGGTTTAGAAATTGTGTTTGACAATATGGGAGTTACACACCTAATAATACTACAAAGAGGATGTTCTCGATCTGAAAAATAATTCCCCAAGGATTGAAGCTTGTGGTTAATTAAAAACAGGAGTATTTTAAAACTTTACCTTCAAATCACTCTATAAACTATTTGGCACAATTAAAGTCCGATGGCTGAAAAGGAGTATGTTATGGGCATGACTTTCAGCATTCACTTCAAAGCAGAAATGTAAATTCATTAATCTTGTTCTTTGATTGTGATGTTAGCTCTTTTGTTACTGCCGAGTTTACCTTGGCCTGAGTGCTGGCAATTAAATAGCATAGTGAAGATTACTGGAAAACATTAACTTGTTATTGTTAGTTGACATTGTGCTGAGGTTGATGGGAAGTAGTTTATAAATAGCCTGGTCTGTGCATTGATTTAGAAATCTGCTCAGTTTCAGGGATGAATCCCATCAGACAGAGCATTCATTGTTTGCCTTTGAAGCTTTTTATTTAGCGGAGAATGGGTCCATCCTACAAACTGTGATATTGAACATCGATCTCGTACGCCCCTCACCCCAAACTGAAACTGTTTCAGTGTTAACTTCTTGAGTAAATCGGGGCACTATTGTTTGCTCAACTTTACTTTCCTAGATATTATAAAACTGGTAATCTTTCATTGTTTAGAAAGGGTCCCACATTTCCTTCTTTTGATATGATTCATGCATATTTTAATCTGAAGTGGTCTTCAAGTTTTGAATAAGTATGTTTTAAAATAAGCATCCTTGAACATTTGCAATGTTCAACACAAAACTTCTCTTTCTTTCTGTGGAACACAAGGAACACACAGAAGTGTTCCTGTGTGTCCTTGCCTGAAAGCAGGCTTGCTACTTGAATTTTTATGATACACTATCAGATGCAAATCATTAACTCTGAGATCTCCCCAGCATGATGGTGGGAAGAACACGGGGTCAAAACAGTAATCCTTGGGGGATGAAAGGAAGTTGACTCTATTATGAGAAATCTAGGCAGTCAGACAAAGCATAACAATAGTTTCTAGAAATCTGGCCAAATCGCTGAATAATTAATTGCCTTGCTCTTTCAAGGCAAGGGACAAACCCTAAATTTGCAGTCTCGTTTTCATTAACCTGATGGCAAGGGAAGTATGCCGTGCTACTCAGGTTGGCTTCAGGATGGGGAGTTTTTAAGCTTTTTTTTTTTTAAGTTGGGTGGTGCCTGTACCCACCAATCAGTAAGGTTTTAATTGAGTTCCAATTAAATGCTCAGTACTGTCCTAATTAAGTACTGGGTGGATATAAAGCAGTGTAAATTCATCACCAGAATCTTGTATAGTATGACTTGGGAAAAATAACCAACAAATTAAAAACAGAAAAATTAGAATACAAAATCACATAGCATTAATTTTAAGTCAGATTATCAGCATGGCTGAAATAGGTAGAATCTTCATGACTAAATCCTAACTAATTCAAGCCATCTGGCTATACACCTTCAGACCTCTGGTTGTTGAGACACTGACAAAAACAGGATGATTTGATAGGCTGTCAAATGTTTCCCAAACTTACCTGACACAGAGTTACCTGGAGTACTGTTTAAAATACTGATTCCTAAAAGAACCTTTGCACTCCTATGTTCGTAGCAGTACAGTTCACAACAGCCAAGTGCTGGAAACAGCCTAGGTGCCCATCTACAAATGAATGGATCAAGAAACTATGGTACATTTACACAATGGAATTCTACACAGCAGAAAGGAAGAAGGAGCTTATACCCTTTGCAACAGCATGGTTGGAACTGGAGAGCATTATGCTAAGTGAAGTAAGCCAGGCAGTGAGGGACAAATACCATATTATCTCACCTTTAACCGGATCATAACCAACAAAAGCTGAAAGCAAGCAAAACATAACCAGAGAAATTGAAATTAAGAACAATCTAATAATAGACAGGGGAGAGGGGGGAGGGGACAATGGGGAGAAGGGTTTTCAGGAACCACTGTAAAGGACACATGGACAGAACTAAGGGGGAAGAGGGAGGCTGGGAGGGGAGGGGAGCTGGAGGGGAAGGGAGAAGAGGAGGGGAGAGGATGCAAATAACTGTAATTGAACAAAAATAAAATTAAATTTAAAATAAAATAAAATAAAATACAGATTCCCAAGCTCTTGTCCTGAAGATTTTGACTGTGTGGATCTGATGTAGGACCCCAGAATCTGCCTTTATAATGATTCTGAAGGGAGGGATTCAATGTATAAAACTGAGTTACTAGAAGGTACAAGTGATTCTTGCATCAGGTCCAGGAGATAACAGAGATTTACTCCCCAAGTGTTGAACATTATATTATATGTCTAGGTAATTTGCCATTGAATTTAAAGGACCATAAAGGGCAATAAGAAAATCTTAACGTTTCTAAGCACAGCTATTTAATGGGCAAAGTGTGTTCTGGATTTCATTTCATCACTTATTTTCTTCTGCTCTAGGAAGGGTTCCCTTGGTCGTTCCTATGGAGAGCAGTCAGGCGGACATGAGTAAGGAGGAAGCATTTGAAATAGCATCTTGGCAGCGGCACGTGGAGACTCTTCCAAGTTTAAAGGGCAGCTGGCAAGACTGACCAAAGGCAGGAGTGGAGGAATCAGGAGACTAAGTGAGCTGTTTAGTAACAGTGTTTGTGTCAAGATCAAGGGGCATGAAGTAAGAGTCGTGGGAAACCAGGACAGAGAGAGCAGTAGTGACTGTGCGTGACACGTCTTACAAGAACCAGGGAGGTCAGCCTTTACGACATGCTCCTCCAGAGCAACAGAGGGGAGGTTGCTTATATTATTTCAGCTTCACAGCTGGATCCCTAGAGGTGCTGGGAGAGGTGTCTCTGCTATAGTGAACTAGAGCCAGTAGGTTTTTCTGGCCTATGCATAGTATTAGGTTGGATAAGGACTGGGAGGATGGAGAAGAGCAGAAAAGGACTCTCTTGATGTTAAGTTGAATTGGTAAGTTTCTGAAATTTTGAGTGGATTTCAGTATAATTCAATGAAAGATAAAGTTATCAACAGTGTTTAAAAAAGTGGTGTGGAGTGGGGAAGATGAAAAGACCAAAGCGTTGAGAGGGTTTTTAGCTGTGAGCAGAGAAAGCAGATATTGCAGGGGAGGGAGCGTTCAAGGTTCAGCACGAATGTGTGATATAGAACAAGCTCTCGTACCCCCTCGAGATGACGCATAGAGGCACACAGAGCGTGATAATGGTCTCACCTGTGTCTTCTCTGGTGTGCGTAATACTTTCTAAAATAGTCTACAGTGGAGAAAGTTTAAAAAATTAAACGTTGTCAAAGAACTTAGTCTCGGTGGTTGTGCTCCCGTTCCCCCACAGTGCTGGAGAGACAGGAGAAGCAGTGGACACTAGAAAAAGCAATAAAGCAGGTTGTTACAGTCTGCTCCTACATTTCAGCAGCTCAGCGTCACTTCAGAATTCTCCCTTTCTCCGCAGTTCGCACAACCTTATAGCTTGCCACTGCTCATAGACTTGGATATTTTTAATTAGCACCTGATGCTAATTTTTTTAAGGAGTGAAAGAAGTCAAAATGGGATTCTGAGGGCATCTAATTAATACACACTCACAATCCAGTTGGTACTCAAACGTGAATGTGTGGTTCGCCCGCAAGGCCTTGTTTTTTTAATGTTTCAAGTGCAGCTGACATTCAATATTATATTCGTTTCAGGTGTATAGCCCCGTGACTGGACATTTATGTCACAAGGCTTTGTAATAAATGGAGGACCTCTGTAATCAGAGAACTTTAAACATTTCCAAAACTGATACTAAATACAGTATTTAATATTGGTGACTTGAATGTAGGATATCTTTATAAAATTTTTAAAAATTTTAACTGTGATAAGTAGCACATAAAATTTACCATTTTAACCATTTTTAAGTGTTCAGTAGCATTAAAAACAAAGGTAGACAAAAGTAGGTTTATAGTTGTAACACAAATAAATAATACAGTAATTAATGAATAATACAAGAATAAACTCTGTTTTACTTACAGCTGTAAACGTACTTTTGCCCACCCCATATGTTCACGTCACTGTGCAACCACTCTCTAGAACTTTTTATCTCACGAAATTAGAACTCACAGACCCACTAAGCAGTGACTCCCTGCTTCTCCTCGCCCCCGACTCCTGGCAGCCACCATTCTCCTTGTTTCTATGAGTGTCATCATCCGTGATACCTCGTGTAAGTGACATCATACAATATTTGTTTTTTTGTGACTGGCCTATTTCTATTTGCATAATGTCCTTAAGGGTCATCCTTGCTGTAGCCCGTGTCAAAACATCATTCCTTTTTATAGCTGGATAATATTCCATTTTCTGTGTGCATACCACATTCTATCCATGTATCTGTCCGCGGGCACTGGAGCTGCTTCCATCTTTTGGCCGTCATGAATAATGTTGCTATGAACTAGATGTACAAGTATCTTTTTGAGACCCTCCTTTCAGTTCTTTTGAATATGTACCCAGAAGTGGGATCATATGGTAATTCTATTTTTAATTTTTTGAGGAACTGTAATATTTTTTTCACTGAAATACAGGGATTCTTAATTTCTTATTTTAGTTGCTTCATTGGGAACACTGATGGCTTGTTTCTCAGCCTCGCTTTTCTCCAGTATTAAGAGATATTCTGCATAAACTCAATGATTTCTCCTTGTAGGCTTCCACTGTGCTGTGGGTGCCTGCCTTCTTCACCCACCTTCATACTCTCATCTTATTGAAACAATTGAATAGCCTACATTTTTCACTGCAGTTGTCAAAGATGTGAAAATACGAAGACCCAGGTGGCTGTGGGGGGTTAACTACCAACTGCACGTACGCAATTTCAAATCCACCCTCGTCACTGTGTCTGTGGCTTTTCCAAAGTAAAACTTCACAGTCTTCAGAAAGTGAGCCTTTCCTTTATCCCACCTTTCTTAAATCTTTTATTAACTGCATTTGTATATAGTTTACTAGACACTAATTTTCATTTGTTGGTATTTCACTGTTTTTTAACTTTTATACACTAGCATTTATTTTATGCTGAATTTACTGCTGGGCCATAAAAAATATGGGATGCTTCCCGAGCCTGTGTGCTACCCTTACACAGGGGTCATGCCTGCCTTCTCTGTATCGTTCCAGTTTTAGTCTATGAGCTATCCAAGCAAGCACAGTATTTCACTTTTTTAAGTGAAATTTATCTTTATTTTTTATTTGGTAGAATTGCAAAGAACCTGTTTAACTTGCTAAATCTGTGCTAAGTTAAGAAATAAAAGAAAAACTATTTACAAATTGCCTTTACAAAGGAGCTGGAAATTCGACCTCTGGATATGTGAATTTATGGAGCGTGCTTTGTTGGAAAAAGTATCGAGGATAAACCTCTTGAGGGTCATAGCTAACAGAACTAATGTCTTCAAGGGTTACCAAATTATTATTTTGAAACACTGAATGGCACCACTTATTCTAGATGTAAATCACAAATGGAGAAAATTTAGCTAGTGACAGAAAGGGTAAACTTGATAACAAGTACTGTACTTACACTTCTCAAAACACCAGGCATAATCCTTAACTTACCCTTGCCACACACTTGATTATTGTTATGAGCTGCAGTAAGATGATTAGTTAGAAAGCACAAGTTTCTGGAAAAATCATCAGAGACCCCTAAGAGAGTATTGCTAAGGACCATTACTGCAACAGGCAGAGAAGCCCAGTGGCCAAGCAAAAACAACTGCCAAAGAAAGTGCACGAGCAAATACCACGGAGGAGTAAGAAAGCTACTTAATAACTCAGAACCAGGAGAACATAGATGTCCCAGATGAATGGAGAGGGATGAGGTGAGTCTCCTTTCTACACCAACACAGAGAGATGCCTGAAGTGCACTGAAAAATTAAAATCACATGCAAGGCATCCATTAATTAATAAGGATGACTAATTGTAGAAGAGTAATCGCAACGTACTTTTCACACTAATTATCTTTTAGACGTAACAATACCTCATGAGATGATATTATCAACTCTATCTTATAGATGAGGAAATTAAGGGTCAGAGAGGTTACATAATCTTCCCACGGTCACCAGCTCAGTCTTGCCTGCAAAGCCTGAGCCCCTGCAGGAAGCCAGGGTCCCCCCACCTCAGCACTGCTGACATTTTGACCTGGGTAGTTATTTGTGGAGAGGGGCTGCTCTGTGCACTGTAGGTTGTTTAGCAGCCTCTCTGCCCACTACCCATAGATGCCAGTCATCCCCTTTCAACCAAAAATATTTCTTGACAATGCCAAATGTCCCCAGGGGGTAAAGTCACCCCAGTTTTAGAGCCACTGGTCTAAAGACTAATATTTCTCAGCATGAATCAAGGGTACCAAGAGGAATGTCCTGTTGTCCCATTGCAGTCGGCCCTACTATTTGGCTGGGAGGGCTTGTTTATGGGGGGAAATCCATAACAGCTTCTCTCAGAACTTTCCTAAATCTGATCCTCATAGCCTTCCAGCAATATAGTGAAAGGGGCCCTTAGTGGCTCAGTGGCTTGGGTGGCATCCTGCACACCGAAGGGTCACAGGTTTGATTCTTGGTCAAATGCCTGGGTTATGGGCCAGATCCCCGACTGGGGACATGCAAAAGGTGACCTATCGATGATTCTCTCACACATCGGTGTTTGTCTCCCTCTCTCCCTCCCTCCCTTCCCCTCTCTCTAAAAATAAATAAATAAAATCTTTAAATTTTTTATATATATAAAGGAGAAGACCGAAAGATTATAGATAGTTACTTAGACTCATTGTTTCGTTCGGCCATTTATTCAACAAATAAACTTGACAGTTCCTGAAAGAAGTGATTGCACAGAGGCGCCAGTGTTTGAACTGAAGTAGGTTTAGAGTGAGGATTATGAGTTTCTTCAAGATGAGCTTGGAGGAGGATGGATTCATGTAGATAACACAACGTGTCAGTAGGCTGGGGAGAGCAGACTGATGGCCCACACCACAAACCTATTCCCATCTCAGGGACTTGCATCCATTGGTCATCTTTGTAAGCCAGCCCATTTGCCAGCAGTCTTGGTGTTTACTTTCACTATTGAGTTAACTATTGCCTTGAAAGTACTGTTTATCTCAGCCCACATGGTAATTGACTTAAATTTAAAATCAAATCAACAAACGTTTGCATTCCAGTAAGGCTCTGTAGGAGATAAAACAACGTGGTTTACATAAAAAGATAAATAGCAATCAAGGCAACATATCTTAGGTGCCAAATGAATGGTTCAGATAATAAATACTATGGGATGAGAGGATGGAGAGATTGCCGTGACCTAGAATTGCCAGGGAGAGCTTCGCAGAGGGAGCTGATGAGCTGGGCCTTGATGAGTAAGTAGAAATAATACGCTGTCCTTAGAATAGACCTGGAAGCACATGATTAATTAACACAGCATCTTATGTAAAAAGTACGTTTTAGATTATTATTTTAATGTCATCTAGTTTCATTATTTTGAAATATGTCTAACAATAAATATAAAATCCAGTCAGAAGATTGTCCAGAGTTTATTGTCAGCTCAACCAAGAAAACTCTTAAGTGAAAAGAGGTTTTCGGTCTCTCAGGGGTCGAGGGAAGTGCATAGGACTGGTTCCACTGGCCTTTTGTTTCAGATGGACTGCATGAAATCACCCCCCTCTGAACGAGGTGCCCTAGTTGGAGACTCAGCTCAAGATTTGGAGAGGCCTTACGGTGAGCAGCCTGCCTGTAAGACTGTGGACGCCACACGCGCTCAGCAGGATTATGGAGGGCAGTTCTCAGTGAGGGCTACAGAGCCTTTGGCTCCTTAAGACACTGCCTGGTTTGTTCCACAAACCCCAGCCACCCAGTAGACTGTCGCAGTTCCACATGGAACGGGTGCACCAGATGTTCCCGGGCCTCACTGCTGAGGGTGTTGAATGGGGAACGGACAAGCAAACTGGGGAGGGCGGGAGGGGGAGCCACCCATCTCCATTCCTAGGGGCTTAGAGGAATCATTTTTTTCCTTCCGTCATGTGAAAATATAAACTGCTGCTTTATAAACAGTTGTCACTTTTTGACTTATAAAGATTCGCAGTCTTTTCCTTTGTTTACTTTGATGACCTTTGAAATAAGCTGCAACCTGAAGAGTCAAAAAATAAATTTCCACATTCATTTTTCAGAAGGAGGACTCTATTATTACAATGTGCTGTCGGCCAGCAGACTCCCGAGGCTGGCTCCAGCCCAGGCCCAGGTTTTCAGGACCTTTTTCCCAAACCCCCTCACTGGGCAGCTCGGAGCAAGTATGTTACCAGCCCGAAGGCCTGCTGCTGAAAGCCAGTTTTCTGTCGGTCAAACTCTCTTACAAGGCAGGTTGTATGGCAACACTAAAATCTAGAAAATGCAAATTAATACCTTAACTTCTGCATTTTCTTTCGTTTTGCTTGCTGAAGGGACAACACTGGTGATGTTACTGCAACTCTCAAGAACGCCACTCCCCACCTCCCCTGCTGCCGGCCCTCCCTGTCCTCAGTGGGCCTCTCCTCCCACCCTCTTCCAGCCACGTGGGGCACAGACCTGAGAAGTCAAAGGGAGCGACCAGGAGGGGCCCTGCAGAGTCCTAGCATTCTCTTGGAAGCATTGAAAAGTTCCTTTTCTTTGATTTCTGTCGCCTAGTGAAAAATGGCGCACAGCCACCTGTACCAATAATTAGTATGTGAATTTTAACACTGAGTATGGAGTTAGGGAATACTCCAGTGATAAAAAGAATATTATTTAGCTTTTATTGTTTCTGATTCCAAAAATAATGCATTCCTTCTCTGTGGTGATTGGGTAGTTCGTATTCTTGATTGTGGTGGCGGTTACACAAACCCACGCATGGGAGGAAGTTGCTCACATGTGCCCTGCCCTGGCAGGATTGGTTAGAGTGTCATCCCAACACACCAAGGTTGCGGGTTCAATCTCCAGTCAGGACACATACAAGAAGCAACCAGTGAATGCATCAGTAAGTGGAACAACAGATTGATGTTCTTTTTCTCTCTCTTTCTCTTTCCCTCCCGTCCTCCCTCTCTCTAAAATCAGTAAAAATAAATTTTTAATTGCTCACACATACACACAAGCACACACACAAATGAATACTTGTAAACAATGGCAAAACTGAATAGGTTATGTATCCTCGTTAACAGTAATGCATGTGTGTCAATTTTCTGGTTTTGCTATAATACTGCAGTTCTATAAGAAGTCACTGAAAAGTACAACTCCCTATTTTTACAGTTTGTTATGAGGATATAATTATTTCCCCAAAAACAGTTATTAAAAAAGTAATACATTTTTACTATAAAACTTTCTAAATTATAGAAAAATTCAACAAAATTTTACTCCTAAAATAAAATAAAAAATAATTAATAAAAAAGTAAAAATAAATTTAAAAAATTGTCCCAAACTTGATAATGGGAGCCCATTCAAAAAAATCATCAAATTAAAAAAAAAAAAAATTCCCACCTCCACTGTTAATAATTTGGTATCAATAAAAATGGATCATATTATTTTTGTAGCTTGCTTTTCACTTAGTGTGTCTTATGTAAATCTATAACATTCTTTTTAATAGCCGTGCAGTTTGGCTTTATCTGATGGGGTACTTGTAGGAACATCCTGTAATTGTTTTCAATTGGGCCTGTATTGGTGGTTTCTAAGTTTTCCTGGTAGAGTCAGTGCTACCAAAGATCATCTCCGGGCACCTACTGCCTTGGCCCATGCCTCTGTCTATGAGGCGAAGTCCTAGAAGTGGGTGTTGCAAAACTGAAGAAGGTACGTGTTTTCCCTGTTGACAGCAACTGCCGGACATGCAAGCTGCTGCTGTGTCCAGCCCCGGGGCAGGCCACTGTATGGGAAAAAAATTGTGTGTGCAACAAGATGGCCCTGCCGGTTACCCCTCCAAAAAGGCTGTGACGATCTGTCTTCCCACCGATGGTGAATGAGAGTGTTGTTTTCTTACCTACTAATTTTTAAGAAAAAAATGTTTTTTAAACATTTATTATTTTAATTACCGTTCCTTAAACATTAATGAAATTACACATGTCTTCATATATTTATTGACTATTTGTATTTCATCTATGCGTTGTTTGTTTATATTCTTTGCTAAATATTTACAGTTCCCAAAGTGTGTGCCAGAGCTCTGTGGGAAATTCTAAATATGGGGGAGAAAAACACAAGGATGTTTACCATCTGTGAGATATTATGAAAACTACTAGCTTGAAGTAATCTACAGTTATCAACATTAGCCCACACTGCATTCCTTTCAAAGATGCTATATGTCTTTGCAAAGTTGAGTATTTGATTGTTGCTGCAATAAAAAGCAAGTACCATGAGAAAATCAATATGGAACAGGAATGAGGGCGGTGGAGCCCAATGATTCTAAGGCTTGGAAAGTTGTGAAGTATCCAGTAGGCCCACACATCCCATTAGTACATATTTGTGGTTAATAAAGAATGAAATAAAAATACTTTTTCTTTCAACTTATGTGTATTATTTTTTCAGACAGTTCCTAAATTGTTAGGGCATAAATACTTATTAGGTTGTTTGGTCCTGACCACTTAATAAATGGAACTATTAGGTATTTCTTTTGGCCTAGAGGCACCATGAGAAGATTACTGAGGTGCTATGAATGGACAGAGTTAGTGACTCCCTGCCATATATCATTCAGTTACTTTCATTTTTGTTATTAGTTTGCAAGAGCTTTGTTCCTTAGGGACATTGGCAGATATTTTACCCCTTTTGCCTTTACTTTTGAATATTCCTAGTAGTTTTTACTATACAAAAGTTTTCCATTTTTATGTTGACAGACTTAGAGAAAGACCATTTTTACCTGAAGATTATAAAACATTTTCCTATTTTCTTCTAGTATTTTTATAGTTGCTTTTTTTACATTTGATTGTTTTCTCCATCTGGAATTTATTTCAATGCAAGACTTTGGGTAGGGAATCCAACCATATTATTTCCAAAAAAACTATTGGTTGTCTTAATACCATTTACTGAATAAATCAGTCTTTTTATTACTGTTTAAATATCACTTTTATCATCTATTGTACTTCTAGCAAGTTTATTTCTGTCCCCTCTATTCTTTACCTCTCTTTACATAATTTACTGTTTTCTAACTTGAATCTTAATTATTTATGAACACATATGCACTAGATCATAATTTTTTTAATATTGATTTCATCTCTATGTGCTATATCTGCTTTCTTTCCTCTTTCCCTTCTCTAAGTCTTTTTTATGTAACTTGTATTATAGAAAAATCAACTTGATAATTTTATCAAGTATAATAAAGCTTCTAAAGAATTTTAACTGGGACTTATTTTACAAATAAATAGTTTGTAATTTCAAAAATTTTATACATAGCTTTTCAGAAATAAGAGATCTGTCTGGAAAAAGTCCAGCTATTGTTAATATAATAAGAACAGTTTGTGTGACATCGATATAACCTGGCAGCCAAGGAGAGGGGACTGGAATGCACATGTGTGAACAATGACGACTTCACTGCACTAGTCAGTGGGGTGGTAGGCACTGTTGAGTGAGTGTGTGCACTGTGTGGCCATTGCGCTCAAAATGACTGAGTGAGTAGAGCAACGGATCTGCATTAAATTTTGTGTTAAGCTTGAATATTCCTCTGCAGAAACTATTCAAATAATTCAGAAGGCGGCAGCTGTGGGCACCTGGTGACTGGCAGCTTCGCAACAACACACCTACTCATGCATCACGTCTTGTGCAGAGTTTTTTGGTGAAACATCAAATCACCCAGGTGATTCAGCCCCACTACAGCCCAGATTAGATGCCCTGGGACTTCTGGTTTTTCCCAAAACTAAAATCACCTTTGAAAGGGAAGAGATTTCAGACTGTCAATGAGATTCTGGAAAATACGACAGGGCAGCTGATGGCGATCACAACAAAGGATTTATAGAGTGTTTTGAACAGTGGAAGAGATGCTGGGAGAACTGTGTGAGGTCCCAAGGTGCCTACTTTGAAGGGGACTGAAACATCATTGTCCTATGTACAATGTTTCTTGTATCTTGTAGCTTCTTCAGTAAATGTCTCTATTTTTCATAGTACCTGGCTGGATACTTCCTGGACAGGCCTCATGTATTTGTGTTCTCAAGTTAGGAACACTTTAGTTAGAACAGATATTATATCAGTGTTTTATAAATTGTTAATTCTTTACATGCAAGTCTTTGTTTGTATGTTGAGTTAAAATTGACTGTGTTTGATATCACTTTCTAAAACTCGCCCTTACCCAACAGCTTGGGGTCCATGATGCTTTTTCTGGGTGCCAGGACTCCTAATTGCACTGTAAAATTTGGAGCACCGGGCTAGAGATGATCCAGGACAGTGTATATTCATTGTCCTTTTTAATACTATGTATTTCCCCCAACACCTTTGTGTGGGGAGAATGTTTAGAGAGGTTTAGTACCCCAACTGCAGCTGCAAATATAGGTTCTGCTTCTGCCACCCCTGGCAAGGGGGCATGGTAGAATTACAAATCAACAAACACTCTCTTTATCGGGCCCCCCTGTCTCATAGACAAAGCTACATACCCTTGGGGCCCAGGGGCTATGAAGAACAGGCCACAGTCCCTTTCTTAAAGAGCTCTGCTCCAGGAAAGGGAAAATGTAGATCGATAACCATGATGACATGATTAAAAAATTGTGTGTGTGTGTCTGTGTGTGTGTGTGTGTGTGTGTGTGTCAAATGAAATGAGCTGAAACGAGTAGGAAAAAAGTAAATAAATCTTAGTGTCGGGGTGGGGGGCGGGCAGCTAAAAAAACCTAAGGAAGGTTTTATGGAGGGAGGTGGGCCTTACAGTAGGAATGGAATGTCAGCAGGTAGAGTTGGAGGGGATGGGGAGAGACGGAAGGAACATCCTGGGCAGAAAAGCATGTGTAAGTTGTCCGGAATGAGAGCGCTTCGGCCCCATGCGGCCACAGACTGGTATGTGGAGTGAGAAGTCGGGGTAAACCTAGAAAGGCGGGTTGAGCTGTCAGTGTCCAGTAAACTCGACTGGAGGCTGGAAATCATTGAAGGATTTTGAATTTGGGAGTAACACGATTGGGGCTTGGCTTTAAGAAGATTTCTCTGCAGTCATGTGTAAAATAAGTTTTTGAGGCGAAGACCAGTTACCAGTGAGTTGTTTTCATCATCCAGGTGCAGTCTTTTGGTTCCTGAACTAGAACAGCAGGAGTGTTACTAGAAAGGAGGGAATGCATTTGAGACACAAAGTAAATTTCCGGGCCCCTACAGACTTCTTTGTTTTTGTACATTTTAGTCCTTAAAGACATTCATGGCCTATTTCCTGTGATTCTTTCCCCCAGCCCAGAGTCAACTAGGAAGTAATTACACTTTGCAGTTAATGACCTTTTCCCAGCACAGCGAGGTCTCCCCGTTCGGAACTCACCAAGACCTTTCTAAGGGTGTGTTCTCATCTGATAAACAGGTTGAGGTGTGGGGAGTGGCCACCTGAAATGCTCCCTGGCCTACCCTCTAGCCGGGGGGTTGGACTGGTGGGGGACTGCGGCTGGCACAGGCCCACGAAGCCCTTTTTTGTAGGGGTGACCAGGTTGCGTGGCCTAAGCATCCCAGGGTTGTGTCTCCGGTCCACACCGACCTTCCAAGGCTGGTGGCAGCGGGGCTGTCAATAAAAAAGACTGTGTGGAGCTCTCGGTACAGGTGACCTAGGTGGGCACATACACTCAACAAGCACTGTGCCCTCCACTGGGGAAGTCAGAGGCAAGAGGGGTGCTTCTGAGAAGCCTGTGGTAATGTTGGAGATACAATTAATATTCCTGAAGCCGAAAACAACTAAGTCCTAAACCATGTTTGAATAATTAGAAGTGGTAAATAACTTAGAGAACTTCTCTCTCTTACTTTCCCATCTACACACACACACAGAGTCTGCCTTTGAAATAATTTTTGCTGTATCCACTTCCATTTCCCGAGAGTTATATGATTAGGCATGTTTCTGTGAATTAGAAAGTTTAGATTCCTCTGTCAACCACCCCCCTACTCCCCACCCGCCCCCCCACTTCAGTCTGACTCAAAGCCATAAAAAACTTCTGCCTGCCTGCCTTTAGTTCTGTTTGTATGAATTAAGTCGACAGGATAAATATTCACATTCCCAGCGACAGGCTGAAACAATGTTTGCCTGTTCTGCCCAGTGAGTTGAGAAAAAAGGGGGCCTGACATCACCCTATACTGTACATTCCCAGCATAGGTCATTTATTTAAGTCCCTGAAAAAATACAGATGTTGTACCAGCCGAAATAAAATCCTGTGTAAACACTGAGCTTGGAAAAATGTGGCTCGGACTTAGCTGTGGGGGTTGGAGCAACGCAGGGAGAGAGCTAGGCAAAACGGCAGATGCGGAAATTTTATACTTGGCTGGATGTGATAGGGGCAGAAGTGATCATTTACCCCCAGGCTGCATGCCGCCGGAGAATAGAATTTGTTTTTAAGAAAATACAGTCACAAAAACGGGTGGATCTGTTGATCTTCAGAGAGTGGGATTGGTAACGATTATGATACACTCACCCACTTATATCTGACCTCTGAAATGAACAACTTTTTTCTCTTTGGAGTTGTCCTTTTTCATGACCTGCCTAATCTGGTCCTGTTTTTGCTGGATCCTGCTGGTTTCTGGAGCTCAGCTGCTGTTGACTTTATAAAGGGGAAAATTGCCTGGAAGCCATGCTTGGTGAAGAGGAAAACCCATCTCGGCGTTGCACTTCCAAACAGCCATCTATCATCTTGGTTGTGTCTAACACAAGTCACTGTTTCAGTCTAGCAGCATAAACCAGACATATTTTACTGGTGCAGTGCAAGTTTTTTCAGGACCTGCCTCATGACTTTTCTTAGGCCTGTAGCGTTTATTCAGAGAGCATTACATTTGCTCTGTGGAGTCTCTTTTAAGATCCAAAGCTGTCCAAATGGACCCCATGCTTGCACAGATGGTTGGAAGCTTCCCTGAGTCTGTCTGTATTTAGGTTGGGGGTGGGGGTGGGCAGAGGGTAACTGCTTCCAGGTTCTCCAGACTTTTCATAGACCCTCCCAGAGTTTCATTAAGGTATGCACCTCAGGGGCAAGAAATCTAGTCCACTCCCAGCTGCTTCCTGACCACCGCTTCTCAGGGCAGGCAGGACCCACCTCATCTCCTGGCCTCCCAAGCCTGTGGTAGTCCAGGGCGATGCTGTTGGTTTGCACTTGGTTGCTTCCTGTGTGTTTTTGTTCTCTTTCTGACTGGGTCACAGCTATCTTAAGTCAACAAAGCTTTCTTCTGTTTCTTTTGCTGAAGACACTCTAAGTTTTTCTAGCGGGCCTGCCATAGCTGGAGGTCACCAGCTGTCCTGGTTTGTCCCAATGTGATTGTTAATGGAGCTCCTTTTCACTCTCAAAAGAATTCCTGGTTTGTACAGTGTATTTCCCTAACTGGAGCAGTCGTCCCCGAGTATTCCTAACCAAACTCATGCAGTCACCCTCCCTCATTCCCAGAACTGCTGTATGTTTTCTTGGGACCCCATCCCCAGCTGCCTGAGTTGAGTCTCCTTCCTGACCCTCCACTCCACGTCTAAAGCAGTAGTTGGCAAGCCCTGCCTTTTCAGCCTCCAAAATGTCTCTCAAATATATCCTTTCCTCATCATTCCGCTGCTGCTGTCATTGAGATTGGGGCGGGGTGGGGCGGGGTGGGGCGGGGTGTCACAAATTCAGTCCTGTCTGTTTCAGGCAAGTAAGTGAATGTAGGGGGGATGGGTATAAACCTGCGGCCCTCTTGACCCATCCTTTGTTTTCAAACTTTGTTTTCGTAGAGATTTGGGTTCTGTGAATATTTCATTTACCTTTTGATTCTCCGTAAGTTTTGAAGGGGAGCACGAGAGCAGTGATAAGGGACATCGACACTCCACTTGGAGGGCCATGAGTACTAGGCAGTAGTGAAGGCAGTGGTGAACATGCGTTTCTCGTCTAAGAGGCCCGCTGCAGCTGCTCAGCCCAGCCGGTGACTGCTGCTCTGCAGGGGTGTGTCCCCAGGATTGCCAGGTGTTCTGATTTTTCAAAAGAAGTTGGGACTCAGGATGATTTTGATGTGAAATCTACCAATTCATAAAGGACTGTTTTTGAAATACCATGTAATCCAAGTAAAACATCTGCAGCCACTTGTGACCCATCGGCTCTTAGTTTCCAGCCTCTGGTTTCCACCCTCACCACGTCTTATCCAGACTATTGCACATGTCCCCTTCACCCAATCCAGCCTTTACACTGCCCTGGCCTGTTTTTCCAAATTACAGATCTGATCACTTATGAGCTCTCTCTGAAGAGGTCTTTGCCACCCTCAGAATGGAATACACATTCCTTGATGTTGCATCTAAGAGCCTTCTCAGTCTGACGCGACCACCCCTCCAGCTGTGCCTCCCACCCCCGGCACACATCCCCTGGCTGTGCTCTCGTCACACACAGCCACTTGATGTCCCCTGAGCAGTCCCAATATTTTCTTTTAATTAATAGCTCTCTTTAGAACAATTTTAGGTTTACAGGAAAACTGAGCAGGTAGTACAAAGACTTCCCATATATTCCTTTCTTCCCAGCCCCTTCTCCTCAGTTTTCTTCTACTATTAATATCTTGCATTAGAGTAGTAATTTGTTACAACTGATACACCAATATTGACACGTTATTATTATTAATTATTATTATTATTAACTAAAGTTCATAGTTTGCATTCAGGCTTACTCTTTTTTGGGGGAATACCACTATTTTAATAACCTTAAAATTTTTTTTTTAGTATTTAAGTTTCTCTATTTGTAGATTGTTCTTCCAATTCTGGCAAGATTTTTTTCAAGGCCAAACACGAGTATCACTCTTTCTGTCTGTTTCTGGAAGGGAGGCTGGAAGGGAGGGTGCAGACAGAAAAAGGAAGAGAACTAACGTTTTTCTCAGGTGAATAGTGTGTTCCAAGTACCATATATGCTGTTAAGTCTCTCTATAATCCTATAATGTAGATGGTATTATACCACGAGGAAACTAAGTTGCCCAAAGCCCCACTAATAGTACCTGGGCTTACACCCATGTCCACCTGGCTCCAAATTGTGTGCTCCTCCCACTCTTTGCCGTAGGGCTGCATTCCAACCACTCAGCTAGCCTTTCTGCCTCCCCCACGAGATTCGTGCAGTGTTGCTCAGCTCTGTGTCTCCACTCCCAAGAAGGGATTGGCACATACAGCAGCTCCCCCAAACCCATGGGCGTGTGTCCTAAAGGCAGAGTTAATGCGAGTAAGGAACGAGGCACCAAATATTGACATCAAGTCAGCAAGTGGTTGTCGACTTGCTGCTGTGCACTGGACTCGATGGAGGATGAGATCCGGAAGCATCAGAGGAAAGTGATGGCGATGCTGCTGTGTAGGGTCTGTCTCCCGGCCAGGCAGAGTCAGGGAAGCTTTCTGTTTACCCATGGCCAGCATGAAAGCTGCAGGAGAGCAGAGGCTCTGTTCTCTGCTATAACTCCTAGGACAGTCCCCGGTAGTAATGGTTGTTTAATAAATATTTGCGAACCGAATGTTTGAGTCCTGTTGTAAAGTTGGGACCCCAAAAATGACACTGAACTTCTCACAGTTCTCATGTGCATTCAGTTAGTCATCATCCTCAGCTCTGGCAGCTCTGGGCTCCCCGCGTTTGGTTCAGGGCAGCTGTGTATTATAGGCTGTTTCCAAATTATCCCAGACCTGGGCTTGACCACACTCTTAGTTCTCCATACAATTGTTGTGTGGCTTGTACCCAAGGTGACAGAATTGATGGACCCGTAGGCTGATTTTCACAAACCAGAGCTACCAAGCGTTTCAAAACAGGCTTGTTTTTGCCAAGTAAGGTGAGCAAATATAGGACTAAGTTTAAACATCCATCAGGAGTTATTTTTGAAGTGATTGCTTCTAAATGAGAGGCATTTGAAAATCTCACAGCTTTCTTTACAAGTAAATTCCACAGCCATGTATTTTGCTGGTGTCTGCTGATTAATTGCGATCTTGTGACACCATGAAAAGCCCTGGTGGTTGGTTTTGCGCAGCTGCGGAGAAAAGTAAAGCAAGGCCCAGTGACGCTGCCAGCTCTTTCAGGCTGGTGGGGATTCAGGCCGAGGGAGGGATTTCTTTTTCACTCTGACAGTCACCACATAAGAACAGAAGCCCCAGCCAGACCCATTTCTCCAGACTTCACGACGGGCGGTTTGGGTCCCTGTGGGGGTGTGGTTGAAGTAGCGACACTTGATCCGTTGCTTCTGAAATAACAGATCCATTATTAGAGAAAGCATTTTCAGTTTCTACACCAGGACATGTGTGCATTCTCCTGTACAGTTACTTCTGTTTAGAAAAACTATATGGCGGTTACATATAATAAGGGAATCACAAAATATTTTGTTTCTGTAAACAAAAGGTGGTCACCACCTACTTGTTGTTGGTGATTGCAGATGTCTGCTCCAAGAAAACCTGCTAACATCCATGTGTTTAGGGTCTGATGACTCTAGGTCTGTTTTTTTCCTGGCCTCTTGTTTTTTCTCTCTATTCCCTTCCGTATGTAACTTTTAGTTACGCCCCTCACCGACAGGAGAGAGAAGAAACAAAAAGTTGAGTCTTGGTGCTTAGAAAGAATCACCTTCAGCTCTGGTGAATGATACAATAGGGAAAGAAAACAAACTGGTTATTAGAATAGCCTTTCAGAGTTCTCGATGTGTTACCTGCACTTACTTTGCTCCACCCACCTCCTCTCCCTGATTCAGACAAGGACGAATGAAGGATTTCTCTGACATGCGTCTTTCTCCTTGTCCCTGGCTAGGTTCAGAGGATCTCATCTATGCCCTTGTCCACTTTCTTTCTCAGCTGCAGGCTTGTACTCCTCACAGAGGCCTTGTTGGTATCATATCTGAGTGTGAAGCCAAGACATACGTAGGTGGGCACACACACTTGCACCTGGCCTGTGTCACGTGTCTGCTGGGACTGTGGCCTGCATTCTAAATATAGGCTGCCAGAGATACAACAGATTTGGCTTCCTCTGCTTAATTCTTTCTTTTCCTGCTTAATTCTAATATAAAATGTCATGTAAGAGCAAGAAAGTGGCGTGTGTCTGCATTGCTGCGTCTACTCCTGACATCTCAGCAAAAAGCTGCTGAAAAATCTGAATAGTTTACAAACATCACTGCCCAGTATTTGCAAAGGCAAGTGTCATTGTTGCCCGTTTCTTTAGTCAAGACTGTTCTGATGAACCCAGACATATAAACCAGTTTAGACTCTCAGATTTTGAAAGGTACATTTTTTAATAGAGACTGCTAACATAGAGAAAGATGTTTACATTTCTTTGCTGAAATCAATTTATAGGTTGTTTGTAACCGATAACCTCTTATATCAAATAATTGTCTGGTCACAGAGTACCCATCTTTCTTTGCTAAAATCAATTTATAGGTTGTTTGTAAGTAATAAGCTCTTGTATCAAATGACTGTCTGGTCACAGAGCAGCCTTCTTTATTTGGAATTACGTCTGAAACACTGAGCACAGGTATGTAGGATTCGTGCCACTTGCTGCACCCTTCGATACCAACATGCTTTCTGCAAAGAGACCAGAGCCACATTCTGCAGGTGTCTGTTTTCTTTGAGGGGGATATTTTGAGGAAACCTAAAAGGGAGGAACTTGCATTTAGAAAAAAATATGTTTTCACAACAGAAATTGCTTTTTCTCTTTTTTGGTTTAGGTTTTTCATTTGTTAAAAGCCTTCTCAGACTCCAGATACAGAATGAATGCATACTCTCAGCAGGAGCTGGCTGACATTGCTGTTTGTACCAAAGCCAAACTCTGGCTGGCCAAGAGGTATGTTAAAATCCCTCATGAGCAAGGCGTTATCAGGAGTTAGGAATATATTGGAGAATTGCTGTTTCTCGTTGTGGGAGATTTAAACGTCATTGGCATGAGTTTTCTAAACTTATTGGAGTATTTATCTTTTTAGAACTTTGGGTTGTGGTAAAGAAAGAAAAATATTTTTTTGACAATTATTCTAAAACTGCTGTGTGGCTGGGGGACATGTAATATGGCTTTTTATCTGTCCACCAATCAGCTTATTTTTATTAATACCTGCTCAACCCTGTGATTTTTTTATAAGTAAAAATCAGCTTATTTTTATTAATATGTGCCCAACCTGTGCTGGGTGTTCTAACAATGAAAGGCAGCAATTGGTGAAATGGCGTGGTGCGAACTCTTGGTGCTGTGGCAGCCCAGAGACGAGAGACTGGTGTGAGGCTTGAGCGGGCACTGAAGGACAGGGGCGGGGTGAATAAGAAGACATGGACGTTGCCATTTGGAGTAGAGTAGTTTGAACAAGCAAGGCAAAGAAGGGTGAATACATGTTTTTTTATCCTTGCCATTGTTCGTTTATTCTAGAACTTAGAACATTTTCTGTGTGAGAGATGGAATAGAAGAATTTCTCACGGACTACCTAGGAAACCCTCTCTGTAACACTGTTCAAAGTCCAGGTCGCAGGACTCTGACATTTGGGGGACAGTGTTTCTGCGAGGCCCCCCATGCGTCCTCTGTGAGCTTCAGCAGAGCAGGTCTGCTGGGGGACCCCGGGCCCTCACTCCATGCTGTGATGTGTCATGTTTGATTAAGAATCAGTATGTCGGTTGTCTCATATAACAGCCTCTTTTTTTGTTTTTTAAAACTATTTGCTTTTGTTCACTTTTGTTGGGCTTCCCACCTTATATGGCAAGGCCTGCAACTCAGTGTAATTCAACAGAGCATTGTTGAGCACAGGCCACACACGGGCCTTTGTGTTAGGAGAAGCAGGGATGTAGATATAGAAGAACTAGTCCTAGCTTCAAGGAGCTCACACCCAGGGCGTGAGAAAGATGTGTAAATAAATAATTTTCATCCAATATGGTAAGTGTGAAAATGAATGTGTGTAGTAAGTACAGAAGTAGCCCAGAGGAGGGGCAGGGGGACCCAACATTGCACCCTTCAAGAGACGAGCAGCGTTTTGCCAAGTGGCCAGGGCAGGGTGGAACATTCCAGGCTCAGGCAGTGACACAGGCAAAGGCACGGCAGCATGAAACGGCATGGCGAGTGTGGAGAACTGTAAGAGCTCTTCTGGTGGGAGTGTAAGGTGCGTGCGGCAGCAAGTGAAGGAACACTTAGGCCACATCGTGAAAAAAACCCTAAAGGAAACCTTTAGGTGAGAGGGAGCCGGTGAAGGGTTCCTCAGTGTGTGGATGTGTGAGTCTTTGGTTTTTCTAAGCACCTGTAGCCAGGCCAGGGATATTGATGGGGGGAAATTCTTTAGTGTCTGAAATGCCAATAAAGTGAGTGATGGTTTTTATCCAGTTTTTGTTCTCTCTCTTTTGTTTAAAGCGTAGGGGTCAGTTGACCATAAACCAGTTCCATAACCCTAGTATCATTTGCCTTCTGTGTGGCTTTTAGACAGCCTCCCCCAGATGCTTTTTCAGAACAGAGAACTGTGATCACATTTGCGCTCTTATGTGTTTACCAATTCGTGGGCCAGATCCTTCAGCTATTATTTCTAGGTTATCAGGAAGTCAGGGCTCTCCAGAAATCCTGCTGCTGAAACCCCTGCTTCCAGCCTGGACTGGCCCAAGACAGAATACTACATCTTCTGTTCTTAAAGTTCTATAAGGAAGGAGTTTCTGCCCCGGTAGCTTGCTGCCCTTTCGTGGGTTTTACAGAAATTCATCATCCACTGGCTTCATGAGCCTGTTCCATCTGTTTGGATAGGAAGGAGGAGATGGAGTAACAGGCCAGCCATCTGAACAGACCTTCACGTTGTGCAATGCCTGACGATGGATGACAAAGCTGCCATAAGCCGCCTCTTGAGCTGGAGAAGCCCTCCTGGCCTCTTTTAACCTTCCCTGTGGTTCCTGTTGCAATTCTCTAATCAGGCTTTTCATCATCATCACCCCCACCCACTTCTCTGATTTTTCTCCATGGTTTTCCAGCCCTAGAAAACAAAGGCATGAATCACTTCAGTTCACTGGGTTTCCACCTTGCTTGCTGAGAGTCCAGGAAAGCCACTTTTTATGTTTCCAGTACAGTCAACACTTTATTATGCAAGTGTGAACTTTACACTTTGTGGGTGGTCTGTGCCCAACACACTTTACCATGTTCATCAGGATATGCTTAGAACCTAAAATAAAGTTTGGGAGGAAAATGTATTGCCAGAACACAATGCATTCCAAAGCCATGAATCTGTTTTCCTGTATTATTCACATCATTGACACAACCACCTTGAGGTTCCTGAATAAGAAAGTATAAATTAGATATAAGTGATGCAGCTTTGATCTGTCACATGCTGCCCTGTCCCTGAGGTCCTCTGAGAGTGTTGCTACAGGAGGTGTTCGCACTAACAGCTCCTTGCTCACGTGACCCCATTCGGGGTCCTAGTGGGCCCTTCTCAGAGCCAACCCCGTCTTCACGTGCTCACCTGCCTTTCCCATGAAAGTCGTTACAATGCACAGTGTTCCAGATTCCACTGCTGAAGTGGCTCCTTTATGTCCCTAACAATTGACACATGAAAGAGGAATAAATGTTCCTTTGTGCCTACTGAGGACTTTCTGTATCTTTTGAGTATAAGCTATGAAACATTAATGTTACTGCAAAAAAAAAAAAATGTTGGTTTAAATTTTAGCACCAACACCTTTTTTCCTCTACGGTTTATTTGATCATTAGCCTGAATTCATTCAGTCCAATAAGTACAAAAACATTAATGAGGGTGTCATTTATTTGTCCTTTGATTCCTAAAGAAGGTTTTTTGTGGTTTTTTTTTAAGTTCATTGGAGCCATTGGATAACCAATTCAGTTTTTAAAATTTTGACCCTGAAATTAGGGCACATAAAGACTTTTGTCATATATTTGTGTTTTGACTTTGCAAGATTAATAGGGATTTATATGAGGTGATTAAGCAATAGCCATGGAGTTATTGGGGAATTTCTGGTGATGAATGGCCAGCTGGCAACATGGCCTGAGTAGAGGACTGGGCTTCTGCTCTTACAGGCCGCTTTTCATTCCAAGATGTCAAAGCCTGTATAGAAATCAGCTCATTAATCCTTCAAGTCCCTTCCTTCCCCTTTTTCCTCCATTTCTCCCTCCTCAATCCAGTTTACTGTCTCTCTCTCTTGGTGTGAAGGCAGTTTACCAACTATTGAAGGAGAACTGAGCTGCCCAGGCCAGGAACTGAGTGAGAATAGGGTCAGCTGCCATCCTGGAGCGGCTGCGCTGTGGAGGGGCAGTCGGCGCAGGCCCTGATCGGGTGCTGTCTGCCACTGTCCCAGCTGGACTGCAGGTTCTGCCTGAATAGGCAGGACTTTTTAAAAACCCTGTCAAGTAGGACTAAGAGGAGAAAAGATTTATTTAATTGAGAAAATTACTATTATGTTGGGCTTATTAGTAGATTCTTTTGTTTTGTTTTTTAATATATTTTATTGATTATGCTATTACAGTTATCCCAGTTTTTCTTCCTTTGCTCCCCTCTGCCCGATACCCCCCTTCCCTCCAGCCATCCCCTCCCTTAGTTCATGTCCATGGGTCATGCATATAAGTTCTTCGGCTTCTCCATTTCCTGTACTGTTCTTAACCTCCCCTGTCTATTCTGTACCTACCAGTTTGTACTTCTTAATTCCTGCACCTTTTCCCTCACTACCCCCTCCCCCTTCACAGCTGATAACCCTCCATGTGACCTCCGTATCTGTGATTCTGTTTCTGTTCTGCTGGTTTGCTTAGTTCGTTTTTCTAGTAGTTGTGCAATTTGTTGTTAATAGTTGTGCAGTTTCTTGCCACTTTAATGTTCAGAGTTTTTACCTTTTTCTTATATAGTTCCCGTTAACATTTCATATAATAATGGCTTGGTGATAATGAGCTCCTTTAGTTTTACCTTGTCTGGGAAGCACTTTATCTGCCCTTCCATTCTAAATATAGCTTTGCTAGATAAAGTAATCTAAGCTGTAAGTCCTTGCTTTTCATCACTTTGAATACTTCTTGCCAGTCCCTTCTAGCCTATAGAGTATCTTTCAAGAAATCAGCTGACAGTCTTGTGGAAACTCCTTTGTAGGTAACTCTCTGCTTCTCACTGCTTTTAAGATTCTCTCTTTGTCTTTCACCTTTGGCATTTTAATTATGATGTGTCTTGGTGTGGTCCTCTTTGGGTCCAATTTGTTTGGGACTCTCTGTGCTTCCTAGACTTGTAGGTCTATTTCCTTTGCCAAATTAGGGAAGTTTTCTTTTATTACTTTTTTAAATAAGTTTTCAATTTCTTGCTCTTCGTCTTTTCCTGGCATCCCTATGATTCGGATGCTGGTATGTTTGGAGGTGTCTCAGAGGCTCCTTGTTCTATTCTCATTTTTTTTAATTCTTTTTTCCTCTTGCTGTTCTGATTGAATGCTTTTTTCTTCCTTATATTCCAGATCGTTGATTTGAATCTTGGCTTCATCCCCTCCACTGTTGGTTCCCTGTGGATTTTTCTTTATTTCACCTAATGCATCCTTCATTTTTGCCTGGGTCTTTCTTATGCTGTTGCAGTGCCCAGTGAGTTCTTTGAGTCTCCTGATCACCAGTGTTTTGAACGCTGCTTCTGATAGGTTCCTTATCTTCATTTCATTTACTTCTTTTCTTGGAGTTTTGCTCTGGTCTTTCATTTGGGCCATATGTCTTTGTCTCCTCAATTTGGCAGCCTCCCTGTATTTGTTTCTGTGTATTCCGAAGAGCTGCTTTGACTCCCTGTCTTAACAGCATAGCCTATTGTAGAAAAGGCACCTGTAAATTGTGTGGGGCAGAGCCTTGGATGGTGGCTAGGGTGGGGCAAACTGTCTTACCCCTTTGTGGCTCCGTGTGGGGGAGGCCACAGAGAGGGGACAGCACTGCTGCCTGGCCTCTGGAGATTGCCTGGGAGGAAGCTGTCTCCCAGCACTCTCCCCTTGCCAGTCACTTCCTTTTCTCCCTTTCTCCCCATATGCCACTTGTGTCGGGCTTAACATTTTTTGTAAAACAATTTCATTATCTAGTGTCTCCTTTAGTTATGAAGAAAAAAAATAAGTGTGTGTATGTGCTTTTCTTTCAGTAAGTGTGGTGAACTGAATGGACTGTCAGACTATACAGTGGATGATGTGATGACCAGGAAGAAAAATATGTCCTACTAAATTGTTTCTTTTTTTCTTGATTGTCAGTGTTGCACATGCCTATCATAGAATATAGTCAAATATAAAATTTGGAAGGGAAAATAAGTCTAATCTTACCAACATCCAGCAGAAACTACTATTATATTGGTTAACAGTTTTATGTATGTAGTTACTTCAACTTTTTTCCTATTCATTTTTCATGTAGTTGAGGTTATACTGTATATGTAAGTTATAGTTACTTTGTTCACTTAACAGTATCCTGAAAGCATTTACTGTTATTATTAAAAATTCTATATGGTATAGTCACTGTGGAAAACCTATGGCATTTCCTCAAAAAATTAAAAATACAATTAACATATGACCTAGCAATTCCACTCCTGGGTATATATTTAATGAATTGAAAGCAGAGTCTCAAAGAGATATTTGCACATTCACAATATTATTCTGCATTATTTGCAATAGCTAAAAGGTAGAAGTAACCCAAGTGTCCATTGATGGATGAATTGATTAAAAAAAAATGTAGTGTATCTCTATATATATGGACAATGGAACATTATTCAGCATTAAAAAGGAAGGAAATTCTAATACATGCTACAACATGGATGAGCCTTGAAGATATTATGCTAAGTGGAATATGCCGATCACAAAAGGACAAATACTATATGATCCCACTCATATGAGGAACCCCCAGTAGTCAGATTCGTAGAGAAGAAAGTAGAGTGGTGGTTGCCAGGGGCTGGGGAGCGGGGGGGTGTGGAGGGATGAGGAGTCAGTGTTTAATGGGTACAGAGTTTTAGTGTTACATTATAAGGTGAAAAGAATTCTGGAGATTGGGTAACAGTGTGATGTGATCAACACTTGAATTGTACACTTAAAAGAGTTAAGATGGTAAGTTTTATGTTATGTATAGTTTATCACAAGTTTAAAAAATTTTTAATGCAAACATTTAAAAAAACTCTTTGTACCCTATCATACCTCTGAGGTTATCATTGTCCTGGCTTATGATAACTATTCCCTTGCTTTTCTTCCTTACTGCCTTTACCACCTGCGCATCTCTAAAAGTAAAATACTTTTGCCTGTTTTTAAATTAGAAAATATCTTTGAATATATTTGTTAAAGGTAGCATATTTTTTTGTCGGGCATTAAGTGTAACTAACCATGGCTCCATCACTGGCCCTTTAGTTTGTTTTCCATTTTTTATATCATAAATAACATTCTAGTGAAAATCCTTGCGGTTGTTTGTATGTGAGGGAGAGAGATTTTAAGTGATTGTGGGTTATTACCCTAGGTTTGATGTTCAACAATAGAATAAGTTAGCCACAAGGATATGAACATTTTTGAGGATCTTGGTACACACTGCCATATTGAATTGCAAAAGAGATATGTCAGTTTATCTTTACACTAGCAGTAGATGGGGGACATGCATCAGTATTTCATTAAGATTTTAAAGATTAAATTAAGGAAATTTTTGCTTTGTGGATGCCTTCTGTGTGCCAAGCTCTGTTTAGCGGATTTGTCAATATTTCATTAACTATTCTCAAATCTCCCTTAGTATAAGAAAATCTACTTTTCTACAGTGAAACAGCTGAGGAGACAGACCCTGTGGGTAAGATACCCAGTTTAGTCAGCCTTTTGGCTTGGCATGAGTTAACAGATAAGAAAACAATATAGATATTGTTTCAGTTTTTATTTCCAGTGTTTCAGCACAGAAGCTGCCATACGTAAGCGTTTATCATACCTGCTTACAAAGTCTTCTCCTGGCTCTCCGTGGGGCCTTGCTCAGGCCTGGGTGTATTGTGCACCCTCCACCGGAGGGGTCAGACTGACAGTGCATCTAGATCAAATTGTTCGTAGGTGTGTTTTGTTTGACTATAGCTGCTGGTATTTTTAAAATCCAGGAAATTTTACAGTAAGTCAGATTTCTAGCTTCCTTTGAAAAACTGGAAGATCCGGCAACACCAGGCCAAATTCCCGCAGGGCTGCAATGGGCCAGAGCTAACTTCTCTCATAGGTTTGCCTGCTGAGCTCCCACAGAATGAGGGGTTTCTGACCCTTGCTGTTGGCATTTATCAAGTACCAGGTTGCCTGCTGGCTGCATATTAGAGTCATCTGGAGAGGTTTCCAAACCTACTGATGCCAGATCCGACCTCCAGAATTTCTGATTTTTTGGTTTAGGGTGTAGCCCAAGCACTGGTGTTTTAAAAACTCTCTGGGAGATTCTCAACTGCAGTCAGATTGAGAACTGCTGATGTTTTCTTATGCATTCTTGTGTCTCCCGTCACCCTGAGGAAGAGGGTCAAGGATGAGTATTGGGCAAAGTAAAAGTCATTCTAGAGGGCACGTATTTTTTTCCTGAGGCTAATGATTCACTTGAGAAAGATGGTTGGACTGTTTCTCTAGCCTGCTCCCCAGGAGATGTAGCCATTGAAACCTTGGTTGCACAGACATGCCAGCTGGAGGGGCCATACAATTGCTTGACATACGGTGAATTTCTGAGGTTGGTTACTTAAAAGCTACCTTAGCAAGTTATTTTAAGTTATATCATTTGCTCCCCAAAGTGCCATTTAACCCTGATACTCTTGTGTGATTGATTTTTCTGGAAGTTCATGGCCCATTTTCACTTTTTTGAGGTGCTACTTAAATTGAATAGACTACACTTTATCATTCCATTCAACAAACACTTATTGAGCCCCACTATATTCCAGGCTATGGTAAATACTGCAACTGTGTATTAAAACCACCACTTCAGTGTAGCAGAGGCAACAAAACAAGAGTCTTTTCAAACAGAATCATTGACCGAGAACTTAGTACTGAAAGAATCTTTTTTTTTTCTTTTTTTTCTTTTTTTTTAAGATTTTATTTATTTATTTTAGAGAGAGGGGAAGGGAGGGAGACAGAGAGGGAGAGAAACAGCAATGTATGGTTGCCTCTCACATAGCCCCCTACTGGGGACCCAGCCCACAACCCAGGCATGTGCCCTGACGGGGAATTGAACCAGGACCCTCTGGTTCCCAGCCCACGCTCAATCCACTGAGCTACACCAGCCAGGGCAAGTAGTGAAAGAATCTTGAAGTTGATTGCAATCCACTCCCATTCCTGTGCATATGGGAAAGTGCAGCCCAGAGAGACAGGGTATTTGTCTGTTTTCGCACAGCTGACCAGGGTAAGACTCTGCCTGACAACAGCTAGCATTTGTTGAGGACTTAGCTCACTGGGCCCTGTCGGGCTCTTTCTGCTGAACCACACCTCCTCCATCTGTCCAGACAGTGTTTTCATGGCAAGTGGTGCTAACTCACACGTTCTTCAGAGCAGTGCTCTTAGACCAAGACGCACATGAATGGCCTGGGGGCTCTCCTAAAATGAAGACTCTCATTCAGTCAGGCTGGGGTGGGGCCTGAGATGCTGTGTTTCTGACGAGTTCCCAGGCGATTCCAATGCTGCTGGTTTGGGGGCAGAGTATGTATTCCGAGGGCCCAGGGTCAGGGTGCCAGGCACTGTGATCAGCCAGCCCTCTCTTTTACATACTTCACACCCTCATCCTCAAGGGCTTGTGACTGGAGCTTGGAGCCACAGGACAGGGCTGAGGCTATTGATGGGGTCATTGCAGAATCCTTTCCCCATCCACCTGGGATGACCTGCATGGAGGGGCTGCAGGGCCCCGGCGCCCTGCTGGGGAGTCCACACTCCCTTGTCTGGGCAGCTATCCCAGTGGCCTCAGTGCCTGGGGTAGGACCAATGCTTTGTTGGCATGCAGTAAGTATTTATCATTTTGAAAAATAACAGTCTGATATTCTGGTGAGAAAAACAGGCTCTCAGGAATACAAGAACAGGTCCCAAGGTTATGAGGAAAGCAACCTTGGGAAATAATTTTTTTAATAAAACAGTGCTGATGTGGGGCCAGGGAAGAGATGGTGGAGGGAGCTAATGTTCATTGAAGACCTACTCTTTGTACTATACCCAATTCGTTACCCCAAGTTAGTTGTTATTTGCAAAAAGTATCAGCGCTGTGGTTTATCTCCTTTCCTATACAGCTTCCCCTGGGTGCTCCTGACACTCCCAATTCTCCCTGTACAAGCCCCTCATCTGCCCCTCCATTGCCTTAGTACATGTACTCCCTGTCACTTCTGCGCCTCCTTCCCTGTCTACCCCTTATCCATGCTCTCATCTGTTCTCTCCATTCTTTCTCACTTGCTGGTCCCCACTAAGCTGAGTGGTGTGTCCCTTGAGGGCCTGTGGGCTTGAATGTGTAAGGAAAATGTGCTTATAGAGACAAAGCGAGGGCTTGCCTTTTTGTGTGTGGCAATCCCAGTTCTTCCCCAGGGGAGTCTGTGGCCAGCTGCAGAAGTTCTGGTTTAGGATTCTGTTTTGCTTTACAGCTGAAGACAGCATTTATTTTCTAACCACCAGATTTATTCACACAAGATACTACACTTCCCAAGCAGGAGTACTGGGGCTTAGGTCTGATTCCATTTTCCCACTGTCCCTTAGCCCTTCCCCAAATCCCTCATGTCTCTTGGACTGACCCTCTCCCAAAGGAAGAGGTCCTTCTCTCGTAACCACTGGACTTGAAATAGAGCCCTCGGTTTTTTGCCATAGCTGCTGGTTGCCGTTACTCCCATGCTGTTGAAACGACTCCGGTCAAGGATTGTTAAAGTATTCAGAGGATCATGTGGCATTTTAAGGCTACCATTTGTGGTCCCTGCCAAAACGTTAGGGGAAGCAAGTCTGAGCAGGGATGGTTAGTTACATAGCAAGTTTCCAGGCATTGCTGGGGTTGGGCTTTGCTTTTGGTTTGTTTCTTCTTTGCACTTTCTTTTTCTTTTCTTTTTTATCAAAATAAAAGTTTTCCCAGTACTTTCTTCTTCCCCCTTTTTAAAATTGCTTTTCTTTCAACCCCAAGATTTTATTGGAGGGGAAGATTCTCATGAGGACCCCTCCGTAATCCTCCAACTCAGCCCATTCAAAGTCTTCTTGAGCCTCATGCATATTTGAATAGCGAGAGGAACGAAGTTGGTGTGTTTTAGACCCAAGCTTGTAGACACCTGTTCACTCCCCTTCCAGACTTCTCAGGGATGTTTAAGGGCAGGATGTCTCGGGATGAGATCCTGTTTGTATTTTTTAAAAACAGAGAGAAACATTAAGTTAGCATATTTCAACCCAAACCAATGGATGAGGTGCAAAACATTTTCACTGGATAGTACTTCTAAAAGTATGTCAAAGTCCTGAAGGAATAAGCTGTTTGAGAAGAAGTGAAGCTTGAGGATAAACGAGGTATTTCTTGTTGACAGGCTGAGCTTATGGAAACTGGTTGGGTAAGAGCAGTCAGAAGCGCTCAATACATTAAACTGAGCCTTTGAGCAAAGTTGCCCAAGATCAAAGTTTCTTCATACCGCTGTGAGAAATGGAAACAGCTCTTTTATGCAATTGTATATCAAGAATTCAATCCCCAGCTGCTGATGCTTTCAACTTTTGAATATAGAAACCTGCAGACCTAACCTGGAGTTGGTAATGAGCTCGATAAAGGACTCAGAAACACCCCGTCTTGCTCTACTTGTCGCTCTTGGCCTGCTGGGGTGTTGCTGCTGGAAGACGCAGGCCGTGTGGTTGTGGCCCCGCTTTCAGGGGAGTGCAGGCTCTCAGTGTCTGCAACACATTCTCATAATATGATGCACGGCTCTGATACAGTGGGGTTTTTCCTTTAGCGTGTAACACGTTCCGTCTTCTGGGTAAATCAACACCGTGGTTACCTTCATTGAGCCATTCCCAGTGAATTCAGGCCAATTCAGATTTGCAAACAGTACAAAGCAGGGCACAGTGGGGGATTTAGAGATGAATGATATTGTCCCTACTTCAAAAACCAAGTAAATAAGACAGGTATGGATTTTTTTAATTTTTTATGTATTGATTTTAGAGAAAGGGAGAGAAGGAAGAGAAACATTAATTTTGTCGTTCCACTTATTGGTGCATTCATTAGTTGATTCTTATATGTGCCCTGGCTGGGGATCAAACCCACAACTTTGGCGTATTGGGATGACACTCTCAGCAACCGAGCTAGGGAAGGGGAAGGTATGGATTTAATTAACTGTAAATAAGTAAGAATTTGGTAAATGCTGTATTGAGGCCAGACTGTGCTGTAGGAGCCAGCTTGTGAGGGGCAGGGGGTGGAATGTCAGGGAAGTCGTCTAGGAGGAGAGAGAAGTCTTTAAAGGCTGAGTGAGATGCAGCTGTTAGTTCAGGTTAATTTTCTTAGATTGGGTGAGGTTATACTGGTATAGAGACTGTGTTGCTAGGGAAGTTGTGATGGTGTCATCACCCAGGTACAGAGGAAGGAATCTTAGTACGGCGCTCAGCTTGTGGGAACCACTTTAGTCATATATAATGGAGTCTCTGTTATCAGAGTTTAGTTATGTTCCAATCTAGTTAAAAAGAAAGCTTATCTATGTGAAACAACCATCACTGATGTTCATATAGAAGTTCTAATTCTGTAATACATATAATAAACACAAGACTTCAGAAAACAACGTGGACTTGGGGAGTCAGGGAAGGCATTCTAGGGTAGGTAGGTATTTGAGATGGATCTTAGAGCATGGGTGTGATCTCCCGCCAGAAGTGTTGGGAAGGAGCAGTTCACGATGGTGGACAGCGTGCGCACTGTCACTCTGTAGAGAATGCATGTGATATATTGTGGGCCAGTGAGGGGACAGAGCTGAAGAAAACATGGTGTGTTTGGAGAGCAGTATAAGATTTGATAAGAGACCAGTTGTGGCAGGCCTTAAATGTCAGCCAGAAGAATTTGGATTTGATCCAAGAGTTGAAAGGAAGTCAATAAACTCAGGCTTATATTGGCAAGTAGGCTGCCGTCTCCATGCATGAGAGAGACACTGAGGAGTGGATTAAATCTTTCCAGCCTCTCCCCATGATCAACAAAATTGCCAGCCCTTCGAAGTAGCAATCCACCAGCTCTCTGTCACCTGGAAGCCCCTCTTGCCTGCCGGGCAGCTAGGAGTGGGAATAGAGATGCTGCTGAGAAGACCGTAGAACCACAGAATTTACAGTGGGAAAGGGGACTTAGAAATCATCTAATCTAGTGGAATCCTCTCCTCAAACAGAAGCTTAAGTGGAAGTTCAAGGTGTTGAAGACAGAAGAGATGGGAAATATGGTGTAAGCTTGGGTGGGGCCTGGAGGCTCACCCACACAGCCTCTCACCCAATGGGAGCCCCAAAGGAGACTAAAAGTAGCACTCTGACTCCCTATTCCAAAAATCCAAACCAGTATTTGTAGACAAGGAAATAAACACAAGGGGGCAGGTGATTTCTTCCTACTTGACAGATGTGGCTGGCCCTGGCGATGGCCCAAGTTAGAGATATAAATAGCACATTTCTTTTTGCCTCTTGATCCTCTTTCTTCCTGCATGCAGCCCACTCGTAAGGAGTACTGCAGCCGCAGGCCGTGGGCTGCCCAAGGCCCCCTCCCTAGAGCTGCCCTCCTCAGACAGGGACCTGTGCTCTAGACCACAGGTGGCAAACACAAGGCCCTCGGGCCGAATCCACCTTGTTTTATCCGGCCCGGCACCTTGTTTCTACCCAGTGGCAGCGCTGAGCTCTCGCTTAACTATTAAGGAGTAGTTACATTTATGCAATCCTAAAGTTACATTTGGCCCTTTGAAGGCAACGGCGAGGCTGATGTGGCCCCCGGTGAAAATGAGTTTGACTCCCTGCTCTAGATCTTCTGGCTATCGTAACTTAGCTACTCTAGATTCCCTTTCCTCAGAAATCCACTCTTAGCTGGCCGACTGCTCCTTGATCTGGCCAACAAATCATTACTAACACGTTACTAAGTTCTCACATGTGAGTAAGTTCATTCTCCTGGGCCATACAATTGTTTTTAGTAGAGATCTTTTGGAGAGAGTACCTTTAACTGAAGTCAGTAACTCGGGGCAGGCTTTCAGGTAACATGCAGACCTGGAAGCCCTCACTCAGCCTCCTGCTTCTCCCCCCCAGACTGAGGTGACTCACCCTGGTACGTCGCCCTGTGTGGCCAAGCTTCAGGCTGCCTCCAGGAGGCTTTGTGGGGCATGTGGGCTGGTCTTAAGTGAATGGGCCAAGGGAGCCGCTTTAAGAGAGACCGTCCAAAACCTCACTGTCCTTCCTGCACTCAGCTGCCAGTGGTGCCCAGGCTTCCTTGACCAAGGGACTGGCCTACAGGCCTCTGGGAACAACACCTTCCCACACAACTTCAGCTCATCCCAGGGCTCCCTCCCTGAGCCAGAAGGGACCCTCACTAGCCCAGGGCCCTCTCTTCCTGGGTGACTACAGGGAGGGTCGCTTTGAGAGGCACGTAGTGAATGGAAAAGCCTCGAGCCTGCGAACACACCTTCTGAAGGTGAAGACAGACCCACTACTGTGGAGGTGGGCAGGTCTGGGTTCTGGTCCCAGCTCAGCTACTTAACCAATGGTGTGTGGCCTGTAATCTTGGAGGGTGGGGGGTGGGGCTCAGTTTTTAGGCCCCTCTGTAAAGTGGGATGCTCTAAAATAACAAGTGGGAAATAGATGAGGGCAAGGAAGGACATGGTGAATAATGGATGGGAAAATATAAAAGAGCTAGGCAAATATAGGAGATATCTATTGTTGAATAAGTAAGTCTTTATCAACACAAGTGGCCCTGTTGAAAACAGGCCTTTATGTTGGCCCCCACAGAAACAGCTGTGCCCGGAGCCTTGAGTTTCACCAGACTGGCTACCAGGACACAACACCAAAGCACGTGGCTGCAAACCAAAATACTCCCATTGTTTGGCACAGCGTCTCACTTCTCATCTGATTGTGCTGGGACACATAGATACAATTTGTCTGGAAAACCTTGATTCTATTCTTGGTTTTCACCCTGATCTCGGGTAGGTCATTCGAGCTATGTGAGCTACTTTGAGGATTTGTAAAAATGGGAATAATAATGCCCTTTAAAAATAATATTATTTTTCTTTTCTCTTAAGAGTTTAATAAAGATAAAACAAATCTTTTTTGAAGATTAAACTTTTAATAAAGAACAGTTGATATGATTATTATCATTATTACTATTATGGCCAGGGCTACTGTCCAAGTGTATACTTTGCCAAGTTCACAGTAGCACAGTTCTGTTGACTATGCTGTTTGAAATTCTCACCTTGTGATCTGCATACACACTTCTCATGCAGCTTCTAGAAGTTTTCATTCACCTCACTTACTTATCTTTTTCTATAATCCTGGAGAGAAAGTAAAGTTTGAAAAGAAAGGAGACTTCTGTTTGCATTTTATATAATATACTGAAGCTATATATCCTCCAAGCCCCAAACTGTACAATAAAAGCTCTTGGATACTACTTTTCTCCCATAATTCCTAGCACATAGCTTATTAAGTTATTAACCGGCAATTTCTCTGGCAGCATATTAAACTTTACTTTTAAACAAGTCACAGAGGGGGGGAAACATGCATCTCTCATAAAAGGAATAAAAAACATACACCCTCTAAAACGGTTTCCCCAGGCTTTGAACAAATCCCAAGTCCCACACAAGGTCTCTTTTTCCTCATTCTCTGCACATAACTTGAGTGTTAGTACATTAATGAGAAAAAGATGCCTCATAGAAAGATGGAAAAATAGGAGGGCCTCTGGGGTGTGGGAGGCTCCCTGGGGCCCTCGAAAAGACAGGTGAGCCCGATTGGAGGGAAGGGCAAAGCCTTGACATGGAGCTTGTGGGCTCCTCTCGAGCAGTGGCATTTCCAGGGAGGCAGAGGCGCCTATGGCTTCAACCCTGACCTAAGAGGTGCCGTCTGCAGACTGCCTGGGCCATGCTGAGTCCTTCCAGGACCCTGGTAAAGTGGCGAAAGCCCTCTGTTTCCCAGACTCCATCCCCCAAGAATAAAAGCGGCTTTTCCAGGGGAAGCCCCTCATGCTCTGAGTACATGGCTGGGACACTCGGTTCCTTCCTGAGCAAATTCACAGCTCGTGTTCCTTTTGCTTTGTGCATGGCAGCTTGGTAAAAATTCGCTATAAGCTGGTCCACCACCAGAGCAGGGCACGAAGATGGCTTCACTTTAAAAGAAAAATCCAAGTAGGAGGGCTGGTGGAGTAGCTTATATGTGTGGGTTGTGAGTATAAACACTTGAAAAGCTCCAGACCAAGAAAGGCTGGATGGAAGCTGGAGCATAACATAAAAATGCGGCTTTGCCATCCCCCCGCCCCGGGGAGGGCAAGGTAAACGAGCTGTCCCGGTTAGCGAGCCAGGCCCTGCATGCTGCTGCCAGCTGGCCCTGCATGCACATCTAAGTTCTGGATGTTACAGTGGGGGAAAAATAACTTGTTTAAAAATATATATTCTGCAATTCATGACCATTTGGCATCTTGGTTTAAACAAATGCCCTATTGTTTCTCTAAGAATGCCATATGATGGTTGCTTGGCTGGGGGCTGTGGTAAAGAGGGAAATCAGAAGGGAGCGAGTGGCCCTTTTCATTTCATTTACACTTCCACATTTGTGTAATGGAATGTGGCCTGCCTCAAAGAAGTGCCTCCTGGCTCCTTCCCGCCGTGGCTCTTCCTTTTATAACTGAACGTAAGGAAAAGCAGCGTCTGGTCTGCAGGCAGCTGCCATTGCAGAGACGTGAACTAGGACCGCAGAGATGGCCAGCAGGATCTCAGGGACACCAAAGAGAGGTCAACAAAATGCCCTGTGTCGAGTCCGCCATTCCATTCAGATGGTCCTCAGGGGCTGTCTTCTAATGGTTGGTCAGACAAGGTTTCCTAGAGGCCGGCTTTGAAGTGAGTTTTAAATAAAGGACGCAGTGTGACTGGACATTGTCAAGTGGTGGGGTTCAGGGCAGGATGTGAGACTATGCCACAGACTAGTTTTCCCTCTCCCTCTACAACCACTTTCTCTCCATCAGTATTCTTTTCCCTTCCCCCTGCTTCTTATCTGCCTTCCCTCTCCTCATTGCCCACCCACTCTCTCTCTCTTCTGGTTCTCTTCTTCCCAGCCTGTTTTGGGCCTGAGGGTGGTCCCCAGGACATAGCTTCATTAACTGTCCCCTGGCTCTGTGGTGAGAGGCTGCCGTGCCTTTTGCTCACTGTCGTTGAGAACAGAGGAGATCTGAGTAGGAGCGGGCCTATGCAGAGCCAGGAGTAGAGGAAGAGCCTGCAGTGGGTTGTGATGAGCCCCTGCTAGGACTCAAGACCCAGGGTCTTCCAAAGCCATCAAGCTCATCAGCTGCACCTATTGGATTTTCTGGTCTGCATTCTTCCCTGCACGTGGCAAGCACGTTCCCACCTTTGTATCTTTGTTCCAGTTAACTCTCCTGCCTGGAATTCCTTCTTTCCTTTCTCTGGCCAAATCCTTCCCTGTCTCCAGACCCCTCCTTAATGACATTCCCTCTGGTGGTCATATGTGTATTTCGCTTTTCTCCACATACACCCTCCCCACACCCACATGTGCACGAGATCCTAAGCTTTGGAAAGGCAGAACTTTGTCCTCTCTCTCCTTTTCTGTCCTATGTAGGATATCCCCCATGGTGCTCAGTAAATGTTTCTAGATTAATAAAGTTAAGCCATGAATCTAATCTAGATTCTGGGGCAGTAGTTCCCTAGGAACTGGAGTGACCTCAGACCCTGACGCTGTTGAAGTCCGTGTACAGTCTCTTGATTTAGTGACCTTAACAGACACTAGCAGCCTGAAGCCAGAACAGCTGTTTCCAGCCTCTGAAGATGGCAACGTGTTCTTGTAGAAGAGTTTAGTATATCCCAAGTAAACTCTCTCTCCCTTCCAGGGAGCCACCAAGGCTTCACAGTAGTGAGTGGGTATCCCATCTCTCCAGTGTGGATTGGGCTGATGGGGTCCCACTGGGAACTTCAGCTCTTTGGAGGAGTTTTTTAAACATGAAATGAGTTTCAGAAACAGAACTTTAAAAAAAATTATTTACTTATTTTTTGAGAGAGGAAGGGAGAGGGAAAGAAAGGGAAAAAAACATAAATGTGAAAGAGGAACATCGATTGGTTGCCTCTTACAAGCCTGCAACCCAGGCACGTGCCCTGATCAGGAATTGAACCAGAGACATTTCAGTCTACAGACAATGCTCAACCCACTGAGCCATACTAGTGAGGACCGGAGTTTTAAAGGTCACTCCTAAGCCCTCCTATTTGAGGCATTTCACTCATCCTCTATCATTTCCTGCTGTTCTTCCCCTTTGCACTTATTGTTATTCTCCAAACATGTCATGTGCCCAGGTCTTTGGACATGTTGTACTTCCTCTGCTGTGGTCACTCTGCCCATGGTCTGTATCCCAGACTCTGCCTCATTTTCCAGCTCTCTGCCAAGTCACTTCCGGACTCACCCAGGGACACCAAAGAGTTCCCTCTTCCGCCATCTTGGACTCTCACTCTGCCAGCCCTCCTTCAGGGCACCCATCATACTCTACTGTGGTTGGTTCTATGCTTCTCCTCCTGAACTGGTGACTTCCAAGTGTTTTTGATGGCCATTCACAACAAAAAGTCCACTGGACACGTGACCTAATGTGTATCTGTGTGTTGTGTGTGTATGTGTATACGTATGTGCACATTCATGAGATCTTGCACAGTTTGACATTTAAGTAATATCTATATAAGATATGAACAGTCTAAAAATGAAACAGGGAATTTACTCAAGATTTAGCATATTTAATTTCAGGAATGTTCTCTCTCAACACATCCATCATCATTTGGATACCAGGCATAACCCTACTGATACTATTTAGTATAATGTAGGGTGGTGGCTTATTAACTAGAAAAGAAAAAGAAATGAGTTAGAACAAATCAATCAATATTTTCACTTAAAATTATTGCATTTTTATTTTACATTTAAATGTATTAAAAATTCATTCTGGGCCAGGACTTTACAAGTAAAGGAAACAATGCTGCCTTTATGACTTTGGTGCACTCTGGTTATATTTTTCTCCTTCCTCCCTTCCCTAGCTTGCTCTCTCCTTCCTCTTCCTTCCTCTCTCACCTTCCCTCCTTCCTCCCCTCCTCCTTTCCATTCTTCCTCTTATGCTGGTCACTACCCACTAGTTGATTTCATAACCAACACAATTGGTCATAACCTATAGTTTAAAAAACACTATTCAGGACTCAAAGTTCCTTGAGGGCAGTGACTATGTCCCTGAATCATGTCATCTTCATATTTCCAAACACTGGCACTATTCCTGGCTCTTTGTCGTCCCTTAGTAAGTGTTTTCTGAATGAATGGTCCTCAGTTAAAAAGCTCTGCAGCCACTGGGATTCCGGAAGGGACAGGAGAAGTGAATAATTTATCACAGACTTCCCGAGAGCTCCTGCTGTCCTCTAGACACTAGGGCCATTGTGGACGTGTCTGGGAAGCCCTATTCTCTCTGCCCTGCATTCTGCCTCCCCCCAACTTCCAGGAGAGAGGGCAGGAGGTTTAATGAAGTTCAGAGATTTCCCAGGGCAGAAACATATTAATCAGGTTCTCGGGCAGATATTTGTCAAGAGACAAATGATAAAAAAAAAAGTGGAAGAAAGCAAGACAATCTTAACAAGCCCTTTGTTTCATTTTATACACGTAAACTTAGTCCTCATGGTACCTGACTCCTGTTACTCCTCTAAAGCCACCGTTAGGCTGGTTTTCAGCCCATCTGTTAGACCCAGACCACTTCAGATTTTTTAAAACACTCTAAATCTTCACTATACCATGCCCCATGCCAGGGTTTTTCCATTTGGGGGTAGAAAAAAGCCCCAAGCCCACCAAAACCCTGTGGCTTCGTTTCCTGTCCAGCTGGCTTGCTCTTCCCAGGATTTTATTCCCATCATCAAAGTGGCTTGACGGACTGAGAACAAACCTCTGGCTCACCCTGCACTCACAGTGTACCTTTTCCAAGTCAGAACAAACACCAAGCAATAGTGAGGAAAAGAGAGAGAGAGAAATTATTTTCCTGACTTAGAAGCCAGTCCAGAGAGAAGCCCAGCTCCGACTCCAGACAGGGATGTTATGTGGCTGTGGTTGCGGCTGCGGCGGGGCTCAAGGGTGGAGCGATGAATGGCGGGCTGCACGCCAGCATTTCTTTCTGAGTCAGTCTCCGAGGAGAAGCCACGGATGGGCTCCTCAGTGGCCCAGATCCTCTCTGTTTTGTGGAATCAAAAGCAGCAGGGTTTGAGGGAGCCTCCTATGATCTCGTGGACTACCTCAGACTCGGCACAGAGCCTCACCATTCCGGGCGCGGTCCGAATGGTCCCTGAAGTGTCCCAGGTCACCAGCCTAGGCCAGGGCAAGAGTAGACGCAGAACACTTCAGTCTGGCATGGGGCTTTAAACATTGCCAAACTTTCCTGTACTCATTTAGAAGTTTAAAAAAAAAATTAGCTTAGCTAAAAATTTCATGGAAACTAAGGTCCAACTTGCAAGTCAAACCAGTTCCCCCAGCACTTCCCTTTGTGGTTCCACAGACAGAAAAACATACGGGGTGAGAAGCTGTCACTCTGTGAGGCCACATGGGAGCGGGCACTACATTTTTATTCTAAGAAGCATCCAATTAGCACAAAGTATCTTCTGAAGGCCTGGTTTGTCTTGCTGTTGTTCCCTTCTCAACACATTCTTTCATTTCCCCAATCTGGTCTCCCCAGGTCCCTAGACAAGCCAGACTAATTGCTTTCCACATCTATTGCCCCCTCTCAAAATGACCTTCCTTGTCAACTTTGTCTAAATTCTTTCCTTCTTTCAGGGCACAGTTGGACTTTTTTCTTCATAAACACTTTTCATCTCTTCAGTCCACCCTGATTTCTTCTTGTGCTTAACTCCATATATCCTTTCCCAAAGCTTAACTTTGTTTTTGTCTCTGTGTAACGGTACAACATTCTCTGACGCCAGAAATCATCTCGTGTATCCCCTCCCAGCACCTGACTTAAAGCTGGATGCTCAGGAGGCATTCCATCTGCTTTCTGCAGGCATTCACTCAGCCCTGCACTAGATACCTGATGACTAATGACCCCTGCGTTGGGTTTTCTTCCTTTCTTTCTAGAGTAGCCCTTTCTTTGGCAGGGGAGGTCCTTCCTACCTGTTAAACAGTGGAAATGCTAGAATTGCGAACAGTGTCATTAAAGAAGTTTTCGTCAACCGTGGGCTTTTCATCGTGGGTAGAAGAGTCAGGGTAGGAAGTTATGATGGAGAGGCCTGGGGGAAGCTAGTTCGAGACAAAAGGTAGGGGCAGGATTAGGGGTAGAAAACTCAAATAGATAAAAGTATTTAACAACAACAAAAAGTAGAACTGGGAGATACTAGAAGACGATACGAGGAAAAATTTAAAAATATATATATAAATAAAATTTTGGAGAAGGGTTGGATTTTGTAAGCATGACATAAAACCCAGGAGACGTAAGTAAAAAAACTAATGTATTTGACTGCATAAAACTAAACATTTTTGAACTGCAAAATAAAATTATAAATAAAGTTAAAAGACAAATGATAAACTACAAAAACATATTTGTAACACGTGGCAAAGCAGATTTCCTTAATATACAAAGAGTTCCTACAAATCAATAAGAAGACCAACAATGTAATGTTCATGGAATTTGAATACAGTTCACAGAAAAGGAAATTGAAGTATCTTTTTTGAAAAGCATGTGAAGTAATGTTCAACCTCATTTATAATAAAATAATTGTGATTTAAAACAATGAGATAGTATTGTTCTCTTCTCATGTTGGCAAAAGTCAGAATTTAACAATGCACTGTGTTGGGCAGGTCATGGGGAAACCAGAATTCTTTAGTTTCACTGTTGGTGAAAGTGTAAATTGGTACAGTCTCTTTGGAAAGCACCTTGTTGAAATTAATCAAAATTTTAAATGTGCACATATTTCGACCCAGCAATTCAGCTTCTAGGAATTTCCTCTCTGAGCACTCATTTATATGCACAAACCTGATGTGCAGGTATGTTTATTACAGAATTGCTTTTAGCAAAGTCTCTTAAACGGTCTGAATCATTTCAGTAGAGGATTGGCACACCCGTGAAATGGAGCAGTTTGCAACCATTTTTTATAATGAGGCAAATCTCTAGGTTTTTAATAGAATGACCTTCAAAATATATTAGTGAAAAAAAACGAACGCTCAGGAGTTAGTACAGCAGGCCCCCCAACACCGCCGCTCCCTTCGCTGCTGTCACGTGGCCATGTAGATGGGATGCGGTTGGAGCTTAGCTCCTGTTTGTGTCTGTGAGCCTCTGGTAAAACTGGTTTCACCTTTCCCTGAAAGTCACAGAACCTATTGACAATGTTAAGTTAGGACTGACTATATAGAGTCAGTCACTATTTGTGTAAAATTAAACAAGTAGGTGGCTCTAGGTAGGTGCTTGTAAATGAACAGGATGTCCCTGGAAGGACATACTTAGTAGTGATGGTTGCCTCGGGGAGCAGATTATGGGTAGAGAGGGCGGGGGCATGGGAAGGAACTTCATTTTCACACCGTGCTGTTTTTTACTGTTTGAATTATTTTTATACCATGTACATGTGTTCCCGGTTTTTTAAAACTAATTTTGAAAAAAATAACCCGGTGCAGTTGTGAAATTAGGCCAAGCATGAGGTATACGTATAAACTGGAAGTTATGGCAGGGTAGGACCGAGAGGGGAGTCAGTCGGTGGGACAGAAATGAAGCAGGTCAGCAACAGAGAGACCTCAAACACAGCAAGACAGTTTAGTTTTAATTCAAAAGTTCTGTTGTACCTGATTTGCTGTCTGTGCTAGAACATGTGGCAGCCCTAGAATATGGGCAGTTCTGGACAGAGTGGAATAAACTTCAGGGAAATGGTGAACTTAATTTACATTGAATGAGAAGGATGGGTTTAGAGATCAGGAAGTGGAGATCCACCAGCAAGAACACCAGTGCCATTCCGCAGTCTCATGTTGGAAGCAGAGACGGGCAGGCAGTGAACACCCAAAGGCATTCAGGTTTGCTGTGCCACACTGAATAGGATTCCCGTTGAGCAGGTCAGGAGTCTGATCAGGTCACAGAGATAAATGGCAAAGCCAGGACCTACACCCACATCTGTCCCTACTGTTTTTACTGCTTGTGCTGAATTGTGAGTACGCCAGGGAGATCTGGGCCTTTTCGTGCTCAGTCAGGGTGAACTGAGGCTCGGAGCCAGGGACCTTAGGGCCGTTCTCAAAAGAAAGTCTTCATTCTTCCTTTTTTATCTGGACCCCTAAATCCGAACCCACTGCTTTTTCCAGCGTGTGGGTCAAAGAGCACAGTGAACTGCTCCATTTATTGAGAGAAAAAAATATGCCATTTATTGGGAATGTGTGTTGCAGTGTTGTCAGTACTTTCCAGTGTTTTCCAGCTGGTCACTTTTAGTCCATAGAAACAGTTTGTCACATGAGTGCAGTTTCCCTTCTCCAAAACGCTAAATCAGCGATACTCATGACCAGTGGTTTTCCCCTGAGTGTGTTCACTTAAGAAGAAAATAATAGAATATGGCCCCCCCACCTCCCTACCCTGTCTCCTTGTTTTCAGATAACCTGGATAGGTTATTAGTTTTGTTTGTTTTCAGTTTATTTTATTTGGAGCCAGAGCACAGAGATTTCTACGTTTTGTACAAGCTTAGGCCTGCCCTCCCCCATGTGCTTTAGGGTTTCTTTCTCCTGCTTGACTTACTGATGTATTCTCGCCATGAGTGATTATTTGTTCTTTTTTAGCATTTGCTATAACTCCCTAAGCTTCATGACATGCCTGGTAGAAAATATCCATTTTCTCTTTTCTGTGACCCAGGCCTCAAGGAGAGAAAATACCAATTTATTTTCTATTCTTTACCTTTCTAGGCAAAATCCATGTTTGGTGACCAGAGCTGTGTATATTGATATTCTCTTCCTGTTGACTCACTGCCTTGACAAACCCACAAAAGGCAACCAGCCAGGTATGATTCATACTTATATCATATTTTGGAATGGTTACAGGTCTTTGAAATGTAGGTGGGGTTTTGAGTGCCTCTACCACACACTCTCCCCTACCTTCTACTTTTAAGACTAAACCACACATCAAAATTAAACATAGTGTCATATGGTTTCCTCATAGAAACTTCTCAGGGAAACGTGTCCTTGTTTAGTTGGAAGGTTGCTGTTTATTTTCTATTTGGTCTTTCAGGGAAGAGTGTGGACTCAGATAACCTCTGTGTTTCTAAGACCTTGGCTTTTTATTTCAGCATTTTCTTTGAAAGGTCCTCATTTTCAATAACTAAGAGTTCTTTCTGTTTCGCTCTGTGGAGATAACTGAACGGGACTTATTTACGCTGGAGCCTAGGTATTGAGATGGTCTCAGATCCACCCCTTGCTTCTTTAAGCTCTGACTTTATACATGTTCCCTGGTCGTGTTTGTTTCCTGGTATGGGCCCCAGATCCACATACAATTGTTCTATTTTAATCATGATTCACAAAGTGGTTTTCTTAAAAGAGAGAAGGGCAACTCCAAATAAAAAATTTTTTTGATGTGTTTATATAAGAGGCCACAGGAAGTGCTGTACATGAGTTCCAGGCCACAGACTGAAACTGATTTTCGTCAACACAAACTGGAATGCAGGGTAATGAGCCTGCAACTGGTTAAAATCAGCCTCTTCTAATTGATTAGGCCTGTCTAAAGGAGGCTACAATTACAAAGTCAGATTCTGAGTACAAGCAGGCCAGGCCTTTCCTCTGTTAAATTTAGTCTGTCAATGATTTGTTGTCTTCAGTAAATATATTCAGGCTGTCAGAGTCCAGCTCTGTCCAGATGGAACCCTGTTCCCAAATTCAAACCAACTTAAAATGCTCTGAGGGGGAGGTGCGAAGCCGCCTGGCCCGGATCGATGCACATTAGCCCGCAAAGCCCCTGTGGCCTTGCAGAGGCAGTAAGAGCACGCCTGGACTTTCATCAGCTCCACGTCCCCCTGTAAGGGCAGCGGTTGTGTCCGTTCGGTAGAACAGGATCATAGAGTTCTACTGCTGTAGAACAGTCCTAGTTTATTCCTCTTGTCCTGGTGTCATTATGAATAGTGCCCCCTTTCGCTCTTGAAAGTGCCCAGGTTTGCACAATAAATTACAGGCGCCCTCGCTATCAGAGACCTCGAGGTTGTGTCCGCTGTATTTACGCTTGAGCTAACCGGGGTCCAGAGATTATAAATCAGATGATGCCAGAGGTAAATTGTTTTGGGTTTCCACCATTTTTGTATTTAAATCCCAATTCCATATAGCTTTATAATAATGTCTAAACGGCCTTGGCCATGAAAGAGTTGCTTACTATTCACAAGTCCAATCAGTGGGATCCTATCAGAGTTGTGTGGTTGACTGTAATCATTAGTTTAGTTGAACGAAGCTTTTCTTGACATATTAGTACCATTATCCCTTGTCTGGAAGGGTCAACCCTTGAATGTTGTAAAATACCCTCTCTCTACCCCAATTGCCTGTCCTTTTGCTCCTCCATAAAGATGACTTTGGCCATTTTGAATCATTCTTTCCTCCAAACTCACATTGTTTAGAGTTTATACCCCAAATGTGATCATAAGCTTTCATTTATTACTCGAAAGTATTTCACTTGCATCAGTGTGTTCTTCCTCTTAGAGTCCCGACTGCAGAGTAAGATGTGGAGGGGGTGGGGCCCTTGCACGCTCATCCTAGCGCAGCGGTCCGAGCTGCCAGCCTCTCACCCAGCACTGTGCCACGCTCGCCACACGCAGCTCTTGAGTGCTCGAGATGTGGCTGACCCCAACTGAGCGGTTCTGTAAAGATAAAATACACACCTTGTGTGAAAAAATAACGTAAGATTTCTTGTTGATTTTTTATATTGATTACGTGTCAGAATGATATTTTTGATATATTGTATTAAATAAAATGTATTAAAATTAATTTCACTTGTTTCTCTTTGCTTTTAAAAATGTGGCTAATAGAAAATCAAAATTACATATATGGCTCATATTATATTCCTGTTGGACAAGTCCTGATTTTGTCTAGTCCTTTGGGAATTGCCCTCGTAAGCCGCAGGATACCTGCGTATGCGTATGTATCTGCGTCTGTCTCTGTGAACGCACGTATCGTGCCTTAGATTCTTTGTCCCGGAACAAAGCACTCAGCAGGCTCTCATTAAATAGGTTTTTTATTAACTGATTGAAATGCAGAGTTTTCCTCAGTTTTCAGAATAGTAACAGTTGTCATCAAGATACAAGTCTTCTTTAAATTCATGTTATCAGATTTAAATTCATTTTCTGAATTCAAATCAGGTGTTTATATCATGAGTATATATTTATAAATATGTATATATCTACCACCATTATTGGTTCACTTAACTCAGAGTAGGGAGTATACCAAAAAGGCTCTGAAGCCAGATCCCTGGGTTTCCTTCCCAGGTCTGCCATTTAGTAGCTTTGTGACCTGCTGCAAGTCATATAACCTCTTTGAGACAATTGCTCTCAATTGTAAAAGGGGGTAATAATAGGATCTATATCTCAGAGTGGTTGTCAGCTAGTCCATGTAAAGCCTTGTGCAAAGAATGTGCTTTGCATCGCCAGAACAAGTGCTTACAAAGACCCTTATGAAGCTGAGTTCCTATTGTCACTGAAAAGAATGTAAGTGAAAATTCATTCACAGAATTTCAAGGAGATGTATGCAGGCATTGTGATCAGCGGTATTGAGGGTTTGGGAGGTGGGGGGTGAGGAGTGGAGGACCAGACTAGAGTGAAAAGGCAGCACAATGCTAAAAATGGTTGTTTTACAATGGTGGGATTAAGGTGGGGGCGGGGAGGGGGCAGTTACCTTCTTCTTATTTTCCCTCTTACTAATCTAATTTACACAATATAATTCTGTTTCATTCATATGTATTTATGTATGTGCATTTCAACAATAAATGTATCTAAATATGGAGCTTAATTATTCCCAACGAAATGAAGCAATATCAATTTCAGGGAAATTTTTTGGGTGGAGGAAGATCTGCCCATCTCCTCACAAATACTATTTTGTGAGTGACCTCGGAAGGCTATTCCTACTTCTAAAATATCTCAGAACCACATTGAAGGGCTGGGGGCATAAACAATGAGGAAAACAGTGAAGGGGAAAGGCAGGGAAGAAGATTAGAAAAGCTTAAGATAATGATGTGTTTTCTGTAATTCAAACTTTTATCTTAGTACTTCCCAATCGTTTGAGGTTTTCTCAGCCATTAACTAGGTTTTAAAAATTCCAAATCTGGAGGTTTTGTTTTGAGTTGTAAAGTGATTTAAACCCACAAGGACTCTCTGTCCCCTGTATTCTTTTTCCTCCTCCGAATCCAGCTGTCATCATTCGTATATATCAGTTTCCTGCTGGAAAGAAAATTACAGTCTCTGGTGGCGATGGGGGATGAGGAAGAAACAGCCGAACAGCCACGAGGACTCAGAGGCTGTTCCAGGCTGGGGCCAGGCCATGGGACGGAGAGCTTTCATGCTCACTTTAAACCCATCTTAAAGTATTTGCTCTCAGGTTGGAAATTTTCCATTGAAATAATCTGTTGACTGAAATTCTATCTGAGTCTTGACTAAATATTTACCCTCTTATTCTGAGATGGACTTTCTATTTCTCTTTTATGCCCACACCCCTTAAATTTGTTTTTTTTCCCCTCATCTATTGAATTGAACATTTTCTTTTACCAAATATTTAAGCAAACCTCTTACCTACTTGAACTTTCTGACTTTCTGTTTAAGTTCTCTTGGTGGGTTTATGAGAGGTTTTCCTTTCCTAGTCTCTATTCTGCTAATTTTATGCAATCTGGTTCTTTTATAGATAGAGATAGAGAGAGATATAGATAGATAGAAATATAGATATAGACAGACATATCATGTAATGAAATACAGATCTTAAAGAGGATTAGTTCATCTCAAGGTAGTAAAGAGACAACATAATTTCATAGAAATGTTTTAGGTGGAGAGTATGTGTCCATCCTACTGCATATCACATAAGTGATCTTACAAGGCTGTTTCCCTGAAATGTGAATTGGATGCCCATCATGCTCTCACTTTCAGGAAACATTTTCAATATCATCTTCCTTAGAGATCACAATAATAAAGACCAACATTTATTGAGCACGTAACTGTATGCCAAGCATTTTACATGCATTCATGAAGAAGGTGCTAGTGGTCCTTCACTTTAGACTTGAAGAAACTGGGGCACAGAGAGAACTGCCAAACGTCACATGTGCGGTAAGACAGCAGAGCCCCAGCTCGCCAGCCGAGACATCACCGCCCGGCAGCACCGTCAGGGCCACGGTCAGGAGAACCGCTCACTATCTCAGGGAGGGTGTCCTAGAACCCTCCTTGTTGATTCAGCTTCTCAGACTTCTTCTGCCCTTCCTGCAAAACCCCCAGGCCTCAGGGAGGGGATCTCCTTTATGAGGGCTTCCAGAACACATGCTTTTGTGGTGACTTTCTTGCCTGTGTTTCTGTCTCCCATCCCGAGGGCATGTGGAGTAATGTGAGGCATACCCAAGATCGGAGCAGTTACTAGAAAGAAAGCTTGACTGCTCCTGGGCAGCCACCTGCCCTTTTCCTTTTGAAAGTGGGCCTACGGCCACTGCACAGAACACTTCCCAACACTAGGCTGCTGGTGACTGCGTTTTGTGGTTTCTTTGTTAGTTAGGATTTATAGTTGGTCCTTATCATTTTGCCAAGTGCAATAAACATTTTGTTTTAACTGGAATGTAACTTTTATTATTGTTATTATTTTTCTTCTAAATACCTTAAAAGTGACCAGCTTATGAACGTGAAGTCAAAATTCCTAAATAGTCTAAATGCCAAGTCAGTGTGCTTTGTAAATCAGTGTAAGATTAGAAGACAGACTCTCATTTATTACTGCCCGTATTTACATAATGGAGGTTAGGTAACGTAAGCCCTCCCAAAGGCCGGCTGAGACACTGCTGATGGTTAAGTGGTAAAATCTGTGAGAAGTACTCAACAATGCCTTGTATTTGTACTGCCTAGAACGTGAATAACATGTGTGACATGAATAAGTATAAGGTCAATGATTTTTATGACATATTAACTTCCTTTACCTAAGTTCCTGGGAAATACAGCCAAACAATCACAGAGAATGAAAACATTGGCAACTTACAAACACCTGCTTTGATTACTTGGTCTAATTAGGTTAAATTTAACCAATCCCATCTGAACAAATTGAAAACAATTCTTATCTGTTCCCTCGGTCACGCACTTTTATCGGTGTTGAATGCAGATGTGTTTAATATAACACAGTTGGTGCTATTCTCTCAGCTCCGGGTGGGAGATAAAAGGGAATTGAGAACATATTTTTAGAGTCTTCTGGGGACTTTGTATTTCTGGGCCTGCAGCTATGAAATTTCAAGGAGAAAAAAAAACAAAAAAAAAACAGGCTTTGTTGTCAATAAATTATTCGCCTTTATCCAAAACACTGGGACTATCATCTGAACTGTTGATTTGCCAAAAGTGTCTTTCCCAGGGAGCAGGCAGCTCCTAAAGTAAGCGGGTGATTCCTACCTGCCTTCGGGAAGTCAGAACCGTTAAAGTGCCGGATTCATGCGGTGTTATAACCTCATCAATTCCAAGCCTGGCGCTGAGTATATAGACCCACATTCCTTAGAACTTTGGACTTTAGAGACCATTTAATCTGCAGGTAGAGTGGAAACTATAGCAATTAAGTGACTTGCCCAAGGTCACACAGCTGATTAGTGAAGTAGCCAAACTTTTCGACTCCTCGGCTACTTCCCATTTCTGACCAAAATTAAGTACTCATAATAGTGTGAGTTGGGCTGAGTGTCGGGATCTGTAACAAAATGATATCATTAAACCCCCTTGCCCACCACCTTTCCGCCCCAGGAGTAAAATACTATTCAGTGAACAGATGGGGTCTCAGAGCATCTGTGATTGCAGGTTTGCGCTGCATTCCTGTCTACCCAGCTGCAGCCGAACTCATCACAGATAGTCTGACAGCAGTTGCCCATGTCATTTAAATTAGTTAAGCAAGTTACTTCTGAAAGCTTATTCTAGACATTTCACATAAATGGAATCATACAACATGCGGCCATTTGTGTCTGGATTCTTTCACTTATAATGTTTTCAAGGTTCATCCATGTCGAATGAATCAACAGTCTATTCTTTACTATGGCTGAAAAATATTCCATTGTGTAGATATACCACATTTTATGTATCTACTCATCAGTTGATGAACTTTTAGGTTGTTTCCACTTTTTGGCTATTATGAATAATCATACACATGTTTTTGTGGGGATATATGTTTTCACTTCTCTTGAGCATTTATTTACCTGGGAGTAGAATTGCTGGGCTATATGCCACCTCTAAGTTGAACTTTTCGAGGAGTTGCCAAACTGTTTCCAAAGAGACCGCACCATTTTACATCCCCACCTGCAACAGGTGAGGTTTCCAGCTTCTCCACAGTGTCCACGGCACTTGCTGTATTGTTCATCTCTTCTGTCATAGTCATCCGCGTGGGTGTGGAGCGGTGTTTCACTGTGCTTTTGATTTGCATTTCCCCAATGGCTTTTATGGCTCAAGAAGATGTAAGGAAGCCTATATCTTCTTAGAGAAATGTATACTTAGATGCTTTGCCCATTTTTAAATTGGGTCATTTGTCTTTTTCTTCTTGAGTTGTAAGAGTTCCTTATGTATTCTGGATATTAATCCCTTGTCAGATATACAATTTGCCAGTATTTTCTCCCATTCTGTAGGTTGTCTTTCTACCTTCTTAATAATATCCTTTGATGTAAAAATGTTTTTAATTTGGATGAAACCCAAATTAACTTTTTTTCTTTTGCTGCTTATCCTTTTGATATTATACCTAAGAAGCCATTGCCTAATTCAAGGTCACAAAGATTTGTACCTATGTTTGCTTCCTAAGCGTTTTATAATTTTATTTCTTAATACTTAGGCTTTGATTCATTTTTTAGTTTTTGCACTGGTGTGAGGTACAGTTCAATCACACTCATCCGTTCCATGTGGTTCTCCATTTGTCCCAGCACCGTGTGTTGAAAAGACATCCTGTCCCAATTGAATTGGCTTGGCACCCCTGTCAAAAAATCAATTGACCATAAATACATGGACTTAATTCTTAGCTCTGAATTGTGTTCCATTGATCTGTACATCTTTCCTTATGCCAGGACCACACTGTTTTAATAATTATTGCTTTGTAGTAACTTTGGAAATCAGAATGTGTGAATCCTACAACTTCGTTCTTCTTTTTCAAGATTGTTATGGCTGGGTCTTTTGCATTTTCATACAGATTTTAGGGTCAGCTTATCAATTTCTGCAAAAGAAAGAAAGAATGGCAGGAAGGGAGGGAGGGAGGAAAGAAGGGAGGGAAAGAGGAATACCAGCTAGAATTTTGACAGGTATTGTGTTAAATCTGTGGGTTAATTTCAGGAGTACTGTCGTCAAAATATTATGTCTTCATATATTCAGATAAGATATTCAGATCAGAATTCTTCTAAGACTTGTTTTTAAGTTTTGTTATGGTGGATCCAATCTAAAAAGGAGCCTTTAGTGAGTGCAAATTTGGCTCCACTAACAAAGAGATACCCTTCTGAGGTCTCTACCCAATGCCCCATGTATTACAAAGTCTCTCTGCTGTGGGGAGTAGTCTGCGGCACTTGAAAGGCTTGCCTTGTTGGTCTCCTGTCAGGGATCACTGTCTTGCACTGCCCACATCTAATGTTCAAAAACAACTTCGCACACTTTGCCCAGCTTTCTAGTTGCTTGTGGCAGTAGGGCAGTTCCTGAAAGAGTTAGACCTTCACAAGCTGAAGCAAAAATCACTTCCATCACTTTGTTTTGAAACCTCTTGGTTCCTCAACCCTAAAATGGGGATAATACCATCAGAGGATTGGGGTAAAGGTTACATGGAAAAAAAAATGTGAAAACTCCTTGAAAAGTCGTATTACAAGAAAGGCAAAATCCAACATTGGAAGAAGGTAAAATTGATAGCAAGAGCAAAGCAATGAATGTTCATCATATCCGGGATGGCATTCCAAGAGGAGACAGAGCTTCTGTTGGTTCCATGTCAGGTACACTCACTCTCAGGTTCACCATCATTGCTCACCTGGCAGCATTTCCTTACCGCAACTCCTGCCTCTGTGTTGGGGCCAGACTTCACATGAAACAGCATTCCCAGTCCAACCAGATTCTGTAGGATTTGCCAGCTGTAAACTGCACCTTGCAGCATCGTTCCTGCAGGTGTCGGTCTGCAGTCCTGTGGTGCCAGTAACCTTTTCAGTAGAGTCTTTCTCCCAGAACGGTAAACTGTAGCACTGGCCAGGGACTGAGAATAGGTTGCAGATGGCGAACGCAAGGCCCGAGGGCCGAATCCAGCCTTCCTCCTTGTTTTATCCGGGCCAGCACCTTGTTTCTCCCCGGTGGCAGCACCGAGCTCCCACTTAACTGTTAAGGAGTAGTTACATGTATACAGTCTTAAAATTACATTCAGCCCTTTGAAGGCCTCCATGAGGCTGATGTGGCCCCCAGTGAAAATGAGTTTGACGCCCCTGGAATAGGTAGTCCTCGCTTCTCTCTTACTACAGGTGAGATGACAGGTTCTGTAAAGGAACCTTCCCAGCCATCTGTCTCCTCTCAAGTTGATTTCACACTGTATCAATTGCCTGTGGCGGAAAAGAGGCCCCTGGTCCTTTGTGGGGAGAAGGTGGATTAAACAGGGACGTCTAAGTTGTGATGATAGGGAAATTTCCAACTTCCAGTCATGTCCTTAGGAGCAGTTCACTGACAAAGAACCAGAAGCAGTCCTGTCTTTGGGTTGTCCTGTGTTTATCTACACGTATCTCCTGACTTCCTGCCTGTGTTGGGCAGAGGCAGAAAGGGATGGTGGGTGAACGCAAGAAGTAAAAGCTGTTGGAACCACACGGCACCTGGTGAATTCTTTGACGGGACTGTGTTTTTATTTTATGGGCTGACAAGATAGCCTTCAATTTGTATTTCCAGAAGCAGGTAAGGAATTTTGAACTTAAAAGTACATGCCTTTGATTATATGCGGGGCGGGGAGCGGGGACCAAGGAAAGAAGGGAATGTTTTCAAAAGGGCAGGTATCGGGAGTCACAGCCATGTAAGTGGGGCATGAAGGGGTTCAGAGACCTAGAAACCAAAGTAGGCAAGGAATAAACAACCAGTACCAGTTCAGGGTGCTTCTCAAGACAAAGTTAGAATCTGGTTCCTTCCGGCAGGTCGTTCTACGTGTTTGTAACTGGAGAGGCCCCTACTGTCAGGATTACAGTTTACTGGGAGGGGCAGAGGATTAGATAGAAGAATGGAATTTCCCTTTGATAAGGAGAAGCCAAGATTTAGTAAATCAGTTAGTTTTTGCTGCTGTTGTTGTAGTTCCTATGGTTTCCTTTTCGCTCCAAATGTATATTTTTTTACTGAGAAATTGCATAACAGGGCATTAACGTTCACAGCGTGTACAAATTATCATCTGATTATTTTTAGAACCAGTTTATCAGCTGTTTCAGATAAGAACTTCTGTTGAGTCTGATTACAGATCTCTCCATCCAGAGCTACAATTCTTTGAAATAGAAAAAGTTGGCCATCTCACTATGCATTAAAAGTGAAATCTGCTTTGTATTTTCTCACCCTTTACTTTCTAAAGAAGGGTAGAGATTCTGGGAGGGAAAGAGAGGGGAATAGAAGAAACTTCAGAACAATTACAGCTGCAAACTTTTCTTGACCTAGTGGTATCAGAGAATTCAGAGCCTTTACATTATACGAAAGAGAAATTTCGTTCATCCATTCATTTGAGGCAAAGAGAACAGCAGGTGCAAGGTCAGGCAGGATAAAGAACCTTCTTTGATGCCTCAATGGCAAGTGACTACCACAGCGGTACGGTGGGTATTGCCATTTACACAACATCCCCAGGAAGTGACTTATTCCGTAGCAGTGAAAGCATTTACATTTTTTTCTGTTTGGTTGGCCTTTTCAGTCCTGAGGAGGATCCTTCTTCCTTCGTGGATTCTGGTTGCTGCTAATAAGTAAAACAAGTTTTCTGTGATCACCGGGCCTTTGCTTCCCTCATCGCCATCTCGGCCGGAGCCAAGACGGAGCCCTCACTTTGGGCCTGTACGGCTCTTCCCTCTTGCCCCTTTCATTTCTGCCAGTATAGCACAGAAACAGCCAGGCTCTCTGGTTCGTGACATAACAAAGAAGGCCAGGAACTGTGCGATGTTTAGGAGCTCTTCAGCTGAGCACTAGATGAAGGGCTTATCTTATGATTAGGGGCCCTGGTCGACACACACAAGTGCCATCAAACACTAGAATTACACAAGTTCAGCATGGCAAGGTGTTTACTGTGATGACTTCAGATGGTCTGAGGTAATGGTTCTCCAAGTGTGGTCCCTTCGTCAGCCACATCAGCATCCCCCGGGGAGTTTGTTAGAAGTGTGATTTTGGGGGACCTGCCCCAGGCCTCCTGAATCAGGAACTCTGGAGGTGAGCCCCTTAAAGTTTGAGAACGAGCAGTCTCAGGTGATATCACCCTTCTGGGAGAATGCTCAGTGATTAGAATGCCAGGTGAAACTGTCCTATCTCTTTTAATTGTTATTTTCCAATCTCTTTGCTGAGTGCGTAGAGTTAAATTAACCTAAATTAAATGCCCTTCTGGTGAAACGCAGCTGTATCCATAATTATGTGGTAATGACATCATCCATATTTTTTTCGGAATGCCCTTGTTAAAGCTAGTTAGATTAACGTGTATTTTTTTAAGATTGTGATGATATATTGAAAAGAAATTCTAACAAGCCTGTATGAGTAGCTTAGAAAATCAAAGATGAATGACCCACAGATCTGCCCTTTGGGGCCATGCGCCTCCTCTGGGGAGGAGACAGACTCCCCTAAATGACACAACAGGATTTGTGACACAGGACGCTGTCCCTGCTCAAGTGTGTGCTCCTTTGAAACCCTCTCTCAGCAGCACCCTACCTTGGCTGGTTAGCGCGTGGCAGCTTTGAAATCCAGTTCATTTAGCAATCACTGTTTGGGGTGCAGACATAATACTGAAATCTGCAACTTGACCGGAGGGAGTGGTATGAACTGGTCACCGGGCTTCTTCACGCAAACACTCTGCTCATTGTCCTGAGCCACTAGGCAAAGTCCTTTCCTTTTCTTCCCAGGAAATCTCTGTTCTGGATGGTCACACTGTCCAAATAGGTCAACCTCAGGAGACTTTTATCAGCTTCTCCAAAGCTGCAGTTCCCTAATGCTGGTCCCTGGTGATGTTTTCACAATAAAATCTAGCAAAATGACACTACAGCAGATTTTTCTTAAAGCCAAATTTCTTTAAAGAATTGTTCTTTATGATGACACTATGAATTTACTGTTTTTCGGTGTGAAGATAGCCTTTCTTTCATGAAATGATAATAGATGGTAGGATTTTAACATCCTTGCTTTACAAAATAAAAAGTTGGCAATTTACTCCAGTCTGTCACATTGTTTTTGACATTTTATTGGTCCTTGAATGCCTAACTTGGGAATTATTTCTCCACTGAACCAAGACATAGCACAGCAGGAGGTATTGTTCTTCCAAGTGAATTCAGCCATTAAACCAATTGTTTGAAGGCTAGAAATAGCCTTGCTGTAGAGAAGAACAAGAAGTTAATTTCAAAGATGGAATCTAATTGGATGTTTCGAGTCGCACATACTTGGGTGACTAAAACAACCGCACTGATGGGAAAATCGAAACACTTTCCAAATAAGGAGGGTCGGGAAAAACCACTTAATAAGAATTTGCAAAAATCATCTAGTTTATAAAAAATAAGATGGCACCACCAAAAGAGAGACTTGATTCTTTCATTGGAACACGTGGCTTTCCAGGAAAGATAGGAAGAAACCCAAAGTGATCAAAATTGAAATCGCAAGTAGAAAAGTTCTCTTCTAGAGAAGAAGGTTTTTAAGCCTCAGAATAAGGAACCCCATGAAAGACTAACCAGGTTTCCTGTCCTATAGATAACAGGCTCTCCTAAAAAGAGAAAGAATAAGTACCCTGTGTCGATCTAAACTTTGAAATGCAGTTGGTAGGGCAGGACGCAGAACAGTGTGATGAGTGGATGTAAGGCTGTGGTGAATTGACACAACAGAACACTGTGCAGCAGTGAAAAAAAGGGACCACTTATCTTTTGCGACAGTGTGGATGGACCGGGAGTCTACCACGCTAAGTGAAATAAGCCAGTCGGGGAAAGACAGACACCACATGACCTCATTTATATGTGGAATCTAACGAACAAAATAATGAGCAAAATAGAAACAGAAGCATAGATACATGGAACAGACTGACAGCTGTCGGAAGGGAGCTGGGGGTGGGGGGAACCGGATGAAAGAAGTTTAAAAGATAAGCCATAGAACGTAAGTGCCTGACCCTTCGGCCCATGCAACCGTTTGGGGATTGCCTGAGGGAAGGGTGGGCTGGGTGGAGGTGGGCAATGGGGGGAAAATCGGGGACAACTGTAATAACATAAACAATAGAAATATACCATAAACAAAATAACATAAACAAAAAAAGCACCCAGTGCTTCACCAGGTTGTGAAATTCCGGTGGTGAAACCCTTTGGAGAATCCACCTGCTGTGAGATGCAGAGACAGTGAAACAGTGACTTTGACCCCGGCTGCACACTGGAGTCACCAGGGTCACTTTAAAACCGGGCTTGCCCCAGAGATACGGTCAAGTGTCCCCTGACATAGTGTTTGTCTAAAGCTCTCCAGGTGAAGTTCATGTACTCCCTAGGCTGAGAAACCACTGTGCTGGAGAGGAAAGTAATACATCTTTTTTAGTCACTACAGCTGCTTATGTAAAAGTATTAAGGATTTGTAATTCCATCCTCCAGTCCACCTAGAGACCCTTTCGCTCTAAGCACTTGGGAGAGGGGGTTCTGTGGTCACCACCTAAATGGGAACTCCCTGAGAGTGGAGCCTGGGGTTTTTCTGATTCACTGCTACACCCTAGACCTAGAACAGAACCTGTACACAGTGAGCCTGCCAGCCAGGGGCCTTTATGGTGCTTATAAATTATTTTGGATTCTTGGTGACTTTTCCCACTGGTGTTTTTATTTGTAAGAGAAAATGGGGTGTAGTGAACGCTCTAGTTCTTCACTAGAAACGGTGAGAGTCGGATCTTAAGAGTGTGGTTCTCAGCTGGAGCACATAGCAGCATTACCTGTTGGCTTAAAACTACAGATAATCTGCGCCCACCTTGAAACCAACTGAGTCAGAATCTACGAGAGTGGGGTCCAGGCATGTGTGGTTTTAATAACGGCTGGCTAAGAACCATCACCTGAGGACAGTGGTTTCCAAAGTACCTGGCTTGGCAGCAGTAGCATCACCTGTGAGTTCGTTAGACCTGCCCATTTGCAGACCTCCTAAATCACAAACTTGGGGGGTGAGCCCCGGGCAGCAGTCTGGAGCTTACCACGCCCTCCAGCTGATTCAGATGCGCACTCAGGTTTAAGAAACTCTGCTGTGGGACATCTCTCTGGGCCTTGCTGCACAACTGAATTCTTTTTCTAAGCAGCAGTTTGAAGAAAGTGCCTCTGTTGCCACATTAATTCATTGAACCTGTTGGTAGCTCTTTGTCGCCTCCCTCCTAACTCCCCCTGTATCACCTGCCCTTTCCTCTCCTAGTCAGGCACCTCTAGGCAGCCTTCAGGGCCCTTCTTAAACTTTGTTCCTTCCTGAAAACCCTTTTTTACTTCTTCCAATAGAAGTGCCCGTTGCCTTCATTTTTGTTATTCTTTTGGGCTTAATTTTTTGTAGCCTATCATTTCTTTGTGACCTTGGGCAAGTAACTTAACCTCTCCATTTCCTCATCTGTGAAATGGGGATAATAATAGTGCCTACCTACTTCATTACATGAGTTTACACATGTCAAAGGACTTAGAGTAATACTCACCAAGTATAATTTTTTATGTCATTGAGTAATGGGTATATGATATTCCATAGTGCATGGTACAAACTCAACACTTGTCAACTTTTCTCAGTAACACTTTTAGCTCACTAAGCATTTTGCAATTTTTGTACTTGTCTTCATCTCCCATTAGTTTTAAAGCTCTTTGACAGCAGGTAATTTTTCTTTCTCAGCTCTGAATGTCTTAATTTCCTAAAGTATCTAATATGTGCTCAATAAGTGCTTATGGAATTATACCGAACTCCCCAGGCAACATAGGCCAGGAAGTCCAAAGGATCCTTTCCTGAGCATGTCCCCCATTTCCTCCTTGTTTCGGACAGTGCCTTAAGTCTCTGGCTTCTTAATGATGTCGTCCTTCCTCAAGGTCCTAGAGGAAGCAAGTGAGTCTGGGAGCCCAGCTCTTGAATTCAGCAGACTATACACTCGACCTGGAATATCTCTCTTTCAGATAACAGGTTCCTCTGAAAATTATCCAGAATGGCCTAGAGACCTTTCTTCCTGTCTTTAATTATAGGGTGTTTTTTTTTTTAAGATTTTATATATTTATTTTTAGAGAGAGAGGAAGGGAAGGGAGGGGGAGAGGGAGAGAAACATTGATATGCAGGAGATATATCAATCAGTTGCCTCTCGTGCACCCCCATCCAGGGGCCTGGCCCACAATCCAAGCATGTGCCCTGACTGTGAATCGAACCAGCCTGTTTCAATTCACAGGCTGGCACTAAGTCCACTGAGCCACACCAGCCAGGGCTAATTACGTTTTAAAGAGCAGATCTCTGAGCCATGCTTTTGACTTCTTGGCAAGCAACTTAGTTGCTTTTTAATGCAGTGTTGTCCTCAGGCAGCAGTGGGTGGAAGGAAGGGAACTGGTGCCCTGAGACCACGGTAGTGTGGTCTTCTCACAAGTAAATTATAATGGGATTGGGTTTTTAGGCCTGAAAATAGAGATGATGACACAAAGGTTGAGGATCCCAATTCTCTGGGATTTGCTGTTGCTTTGTAAAGATGGCTGCCCTCCTGCTTGAACTTGGACTTCTGCAGAGTCTGAGTTAAGAGCAGGGGTAGGTCTGCAACCACAGATGGTGGTCAGTGGTCTCCCCAGAACTCAGTTATATCAGGGACTGAGCCCTCACTTTGCCTCCTGGGACAAACTTTTTTGCTTTTTAATGATTTGATGTGTAATATGAATATTCCATCATTTTAATTGCTGCAGTATTGCAACCCAATGTGATTTTTTTAAATTTCACATTTTTTTAACTGTTACTTTAATATTTTACACTTCTATTATATTTATGATAGTTTTCCGATACCAGTGCCTTTTGTCCCATTAGGGGAAGAATTACAGGTTACCTAAATAGAAATTACTTATAGATGTCAGTAGTGTTCACTGAGTTATGAGATATCTGAATTTCAGCAGGGCATTTGGTACATCTATCCTGATGTCCTTATAGATAAAAGTCTGTGGACAGAATGGTAAAGTTAGGGGGATTCATAACTGGGGAGTGACTAGACCCAGAGAGAGCTAGTTAATGAAGTGGTGAGAGCTTGGAGTGGGGTGGGGGTCAAGGGCAGGCAGGGTGCTGACTATAACACCTGTCGAAGGCCTCTGTCCTCTCCACTGGCCCAGTCCACACTCTTAATAATTATTTGATTGCAGGCATTTGTGGTACGTGTGTCAATTTGAGATTACCCAATTTCTATGGGGTGATGAATGTATTGTCTAAAGAATCTAGGTTCTAGGAGGTAGCAATGACTCCTCCCCCAACCTGTCCCCCACTGCGACCAATTTTATTCCTTCAGTGCTCCTCAAGCACATCTTCTCTCTATCCCTTCCTTCCTCTAGGCTCTCATCATTTCTCCCTACCTCTGTACCTCTCAATAATAAGAACACTTCAGTGAACATGTTCACCTGACCTCATTGCTCAAAATAACCCCCCAGTGACATTCCCTAGCTGGCAGAAGAATGTCCAAGCTCCTTCACATGGACTAGAAGGTTCTCTGTGTCCTGGCCACAGTGTTTCTCTGGCCTCATCTCCTTCCCTTCCCCACCTTGAATTCTTGCTATAGTGACATCAGACTGCCTATAGTTCCCCACATGGTCCATTCTTCCTCCTGCCTTTGAACCATTGGTCTGCCTTTGGTAGTTCCAACCCATTCTTCTCCTTTAAGATTCAGATTACCATTTACACCACTATTTAAGAATTACCTAGTCATACATTTCTCTGTCTCAAACCAGACTATAAACTCCTCAAGGGTAGTGCTCTTTTTTTAATTTAACACCCAGCACATAGTAAGCAGGCTCCAAATATTTTTTATCAGAACTGAAAATATAGACTTCCGGCCAAGATGGAGGTGTATGTAGATACACTTTGCCTCCTCACACAACCAAAAGAAGGACAACAACAAATTTAAAAAGAGAAAACAACCAGAACTGATGGAAAATCAAACTGTATGGAAATCCGAAAACCAAGGTGTTAATGAAGAAACATTCATCCAGACCTGTAGGAGGGGTGGAGATAGGCAGCCGGGGTGGAGATAGGCAGCCAGGGCGGAGAGGACTCGAGGAAAGGTGGACGCTGGAGGACCAGGCAGGTGAGGCGGTGGCTGACGAACTAAGTGGTCATGTGGATAAACTGGGAGGAACAACTGGGGAGTGAGACAGATTGCGCAATTGAAGGTTCCAACATGGGCAAAATAAAGCCTCAAAACCTCTGGCTGTAAAAACCTATGGGGGTTGCAGCAGCAGGAGAAACTCCCAGCCTTACGGGAGAGTTCATTGAAGAGACCCACAAGGTCCTAGAACGTACACAAACCCACCCACCCAGGAATCAGCACCAGAAGGGTGCAATTTGCTTGTGGTTAGCGGGGGAAGTGACTGAAAGCCAGCCAAGAGCCAAGCAAGCAGAATTGTTCCCTCTCTGACCTCTCCCCCACATACAGCACCACAATGCAGTGACATGGGTTGCTCCTCCCTGGCAAATACCTAAGGCTCTACCCCTTACAACATAACAGGTGTGCTAAGACAAAAAAATATGGCCCAAATGAAAACAGTTCAAAACTCCAAAAAACAACTAAGCAATGAAGAGATAACCAACCTATCAGATGCAGAGTTTAAAACACTGGTAATCAGGATGCTCACAGAAATGGCTGAGTATGGTCACAACATAGAGGAAGAAGTGAAGTCTATGCAAAGTGAAATAAAGCAAAATATACAGGGAACCAACAGTGAAGGGAAGGAAACCAGGAAACAAATCAATGATTTGGAGCAGAAGGAAGAAATAAACATCCAACGAGAACAGAATGAAGAAACAAGAATTCAAAAAAATGAGGAGAGGCTTAAGAACCTCTGGAACAACTTTAAACTTTCCAACATCTGAATCATAGGGGTGCCAGAAGGAGAAGAGGAAGAGCAAGAAATTGAAAACTTATTTGAACAAATAATGAAGGAGAACTTCCCCAATCTGGCAAAGGAAATAGACTTCCAGGAAGTCCAAGAAACTCAGAGAGTCCCAAAGAAGTTAGACCCAAGGAAGCATATACCAAGGCACATCATAATTACATTACTCATGATTAAAGATAAGGAGAGAATCTTAAAAGCAGCAAGAGGAAAGGAGACAGTTACCTACAAAGGAGTTCCCATAAGACTCTGAGCTTATTTCTCAAAAGAAACTTTGCAGGCGTAAATGGCTGTAAAGAAGTATTCAAAGTCATGGAAGGCACAGACCTACAATTTAGATTACTCTATCCAGCAAAGCTATCATTTAGAATAGAAGGGCAGATAAAAGTACTTCCCAGATAAGGTCAAGTTAAAGGAGTTCATCATCTCTAAGCCCTTATTATATGAAATGTTATAGGAGCTTACCTAAGAAAGAGAAGATAATAAAAAATATGAACAGTAAAATGACAATAAACTCAAAACTATCAGCAACTAAACCTTAAAAAAACAAAAACAAACTAAGCAAACAACTAGAACAGGAACAGAATCACGGAAATGGAGATCACATGGAGGGTTGGGGTTGGGGAGGGGATGAGGGAAAAGGTACAGGGATTAAGAAGCATAAATAGTAGGTACAAAATAGACAGGGGGGTGTTAAGAATAGTAAGGGAAATAGAGAAGCCAAAAACTTACATGTATGACCCCTGGACATGAACTATGGTGGGGCAGGGAATGCTGGTGGGAGTGAGGGTGCAGGACAGAGGAGAATAAAGGGTAGGAAAAAATGGGACAACTGTAATAGCATAATCAATAAAATATACTTAAAAAAAAACTGAGAATATAAAAAGATCTTATCATTCTAAAAGGCAGACCATAAAACTTAACAGGGAGATAAAATTTAACAAGGATATGCTTGCTTTTGAAAGAAAGGAAGGAAGGAAGGAAGGAAAGAAAGGAAGGAAGGATGGAAGGAAGAAAAGAAAGAAAAGAAAGAAAGAAAGAAAAAGAAAGAAAGAAAGAAAGAAAGAAAGAAAGGAAAGAAAAAATAAGTCTAGGTCTAACTACCAAGTACAAGGTGGGTTAAGATGACTCACCAGCACCTGCAGATCCTGCAAGAAAAGAAAGGCTGTGGTTTCAGTTGACTTCATGCTCCTCATGAGTCAACAGTGTGATGCAACTCCGTAACCTAGTATCATAACAGGGAAAGTAATAGTCCTGCTGGTCAGACACTCGGAAAGGTCATGGCCCACACTATGGGGCCATACCTTAAGAGGAGGTGATGCATGTCCAGAGAAAGGCAGTTAGAATAGTAAGGTGAGCCCCATCAGATGGTGAAGAGTTGAAGGAAGTAGGAGTGTTTCATCTGGGGAACATAGAGGGGGCATAATAACTGCATTCAAATGTCTACAGGGATCACTGGGAACCTCAGCATCCTGGCAGAATCAGGCCAGTAGATCTAACAATGGAATAGTCTGTCATGTGAGCTCCAGGTCCCTGTAGGGTTTAACCAAGAGCCTCTGAGAAGAGGTGCTGTAGAGGGGATCTGAGCCCCTGATGGCAGTTTGGACTAGATGTCCTTTCATCCTGCTCAACTTTGAGACGTGATTTAAGAGGTCACAGTTCATAGATATTGAATGTTGGGTGTAGACAGAAGGAGAATATCTGATAGGGATGCCTTTTGTCCCCCTAGGGGAAAATTATGAGTTACATAGGTTGAAGTTGCTCTAGACCAGAAATCTGAATCCTAGTGGGCCAGTCACTCACATGTATGAAATGTACTCAGAAAAGATACCTGACAGTCCCACCTAGTGTAACCACATCCTGCGTTTTCCCAAGTCCTTTTGTGGAACTTTGAATGAAGTAATTAGCTTTGGTTCTTTTGCTTTTCAGTTCCGGAGCATCTTGGCTTGTGGGAGGAAGTCGGAAAGATCATCTCAGGATCCGAGCTAAGAAGGGGATTCCCCTACACCTTCACAGTGCCTGGCCTGCCCCAGTACCTCCAGAGCCTCACCAGACTGGCCATCGCTGCAGTGTGCGCAGTGGCGGCCCAGGCTGGGGAGCAGGCAAGGGACATCCCCATCTCCTTCTCTCAGCTGCTGGCGTCTTCCTTCCCTGAAGTGCGCCTGCTGACACTGGAAGCCCTGTTGGAAAGGTTTTCAGCGGCAGCCTCTGGATCAGGGGAGAAGGAACTGCCATCCTTGCTATGGAATATGGGAGGGACGTTCTTGATGTTGGCTATGAAGGAAACTCACTCAGAATGCTCCTGCAAGGTAAAGTCTCTGGTGTACTGACGCCCCCTTCCACCCCCCACACTCTTTGGTAAGCCCACTGGTATGATCAGCTCCTGAAGGCAGGATTGGGTTTGGCTTCTCCGGGAGCAATAGGAAGGAGATTCCACATCAGGAGGGCAAGGAGTCTTTTTATGGGGCTTGGCGTGGCTGCATGTATAGATGGGCGCTAAGAAAAGTGTTTGATGATGATGGTGTTGATGACAGGAACTAACCAAAGGCAGGTTGCGAGTAAGCCACTGAATGCTCTGGGAAACAGCAGTGACAATTGTCTGTGGAACGTGTCAGAGGGTAGTCTTTGCTGCTGTGGCTGTTTGGGGGCAGATAGGCGCCTAGAAAGCATAATCAAAAGGAAGGGACGCTGACTTCGGAATCTGGTCATCTAGACTGATCCCAGATCACTAGGGCGCCTCGGGTGTGTCTCTGCTCCATTCTGCCTTGGCGTCCCAAAGATATTAAGAGGGAAACAAGAAGTCAGTGAGAGCTTTTTCAAAGATAGACACCCCCCCCCCCCCGATCATTACAAGTAATTATCATTTAGCTTCTGGAGACTTTTTCTTGAGGTGGTTTTCTTTTTCTTTTTCTTTTTTTCATGGATCTGGCTCATACAGATACTGAAAATTCTCCACTGCATGGACCCCAGTGAGTGGCTTCCCCAGACAGAATGCTGTATCCATCTGACCCCAGAGGAGTTCTTGAACTGGACGATGGATATTGCTTCCAATGAAAGGTTTGCCCCTAGTGCTCAGTGTGCAAACACGGCTCCTCCTGTGGGCCTATTGGTCAGTTATGTACTGAAGTTGAGCGCAGGCCTGGCCTAAGGACTCAGGCCCTGTATTTCTTTCCAAATCTCTGCTTAGGAACATGTTCTAAGCTCAAGCAATAGAATGATGTCCAAGTAGCACATTAATAACCAAAAGATAGTCACTTTTGGAGGTGTTTGTATAGCCATGAGGTGGAGATTTCCGGCATTCACATCTGCATGGATTACAGACCATCTACAAAACCATCTCCATACAAAATATGTTTAATTTTATTTTGGGGGTGTTTCTGGCTTACTTTTTCTAGGTCCGGAATTCAAAGTGTAGCTCTGAGACTCGCCTCCAAAATGATTATCCACCACATGCAGATGAGGGACAAGGTAAGGCTGATTCTGCCCTGGTTCTGGGGTCTAGGTTTTTATGCTCTTTTTTTTACCTGGATGGTGTCAATAGGCAGAATACATGGCATGTGTGTGTGACCTCTACAAAAATATTGTTCATATTGATGTTTCACTTTGGGTAAAACTTGTAAAGAATTTTTTGAGCACCACCTCTGACATTTCTCCTGTTCTAGGCACATTTGATTAGAGGCCATGACTGCCTCCCCACCAACACACACATACACACACACACCCAGATCCCTTGTGTTTTCTTATTTTTCTAGCTTGACTCTTTATTTAAAGAGGGAGGGGAAAAAGTCGTTTCCAAGGATGGCAAGTCACTAGGATTACCTCCTAGCCACTAAGTATGGAAATGTATCACTCTGGCTTGACCGCTCCCTCAGAACATGGCCCAGCTGGCTCTGCATGGAGGCCCAGATGTTCCCCATCTGTTTCACATGTCCTTTGGGGGTGAGGTGGAACTATGGAATAAAAAGACCTTCCTGGGAAGAAGCCTTAAGACAAATACAGGCATACTGAGGAGTATATGAGGACGATACCACCACCACAGAAGGATTATAAGTGGAAGGCAGTCAGTACTCCAGTAGAAGCACCCAAGGATCTGGGTACGTATCACCACACTGTGGTGGTATCGGCATAATGTTGCGAATTCTGATTCCTAACAATAACGCGGCACCAAGGGAGGTCCTGGAGATACAAAGATGGAGAGACTGGAGGGGTCAGTTGAGACATTCAGTGCTCTAGTTGGGACAGGGCTGTGGGAATCCTGGGGAGGGAGGGAGTGTTTGGGGAGCTGAGGGAGACTTCGCAGAGGAGACTGTAAAGTTTAGAGAGCGTGGGGGTGGGGTGAAACCCAGAGGGGAGAATAAGCAGATACACAGTTTCCTGCCGCCTGCCATGCAAAGGCAGGCCAGGGGGCCAAAGCCAGGTGGTCACTGGGAGGTACAAAAACCAAAAAAAAAGGGTGGGGGGATGTCTGTAGGATGGGAGAGGATTTGCTTTAAAAATTGCAGCCCAGAGGGGAAAAAAAACAAGTTCTAAGAGAGTAGTCATAGGGCAGCCTGTTGTCTGCCAGAAGACATTGTTCTCGTCTAAAGCCATTTGTCACCATTGGCTACATGCATATTAACGACCCTGTGTGGTACTTGCACAAACTGATATTTGATGAAAGTTGGGAGTTTTCCAGGGAGAGAAATATTAACAGAACTGCAGAGAAACACATACAAGAAGTTCCTGGGAAAACCTGGGTTTCTTTGTGCAGTGGGTTGGGAATCAGAGTCTTCCTCAAGGTCTAAGGTGCCCATCAGTTTAGTTCCATAGATAATCAGAGAGCCAGTAATCTCGTGTTGAAGACTTGAAGAGGCTTAGTTGATAGGGAACTAGAGTACATTTGGAACAATAACTCCCTTTTAGGAAAAGTTAAAACAAAATAAAGGTAGATACAACTCACATGTCCATCAACTGCTGAATGGGTAAACAAAACATGGCGTATCTGTGCAATGGAACATTATTCAGCCATTAAAAAGTAATGGAGTCCTGATACGTCCTGCTGTGCGGATGAACCTTAAGAGAACATGGTTAGTAAAAGAAGCCAGTCACAAAAGACCACATATTGTATGATTCAATTTATATGAAATGCCCCAAACGGCAAAGCCATGGAGACAGTAGATTGCCGGTTTAGGGCTAAGGGAGGGGAAGATGACAGGGTGGAGAATGGTAACCAAAGAGAATAAAGGTTTCTCTTTTCGATGACGAAACTATTCAAAAATTGATTGTGGTGATGGTTACACGTGTGTAAATGTACTAAAATCCATTGAATTGTTTATGTACTTTAATGGATGAATTATACAGTATGTGAATTATATCTCAATAAAGCTGTTACTATTAAAAAATAGGACTTTGTTTAAATAATAATGTTAGGATGCCGCTTTAAATGTTGTAACAGAAACTCATAAATACAGTGGTGTAAACCAGGTAGAAGCAGTCCAAATGGATAGGGTGACTTCAGTGTTGGATACCCAGGCCCTTAGCCTTGATGTCCTGCTGTCCTCAGCGTGGTCCCAGATGGTCCCTCCAGCTCCCATCATCTTGTCCTATTCAGCTAGCAGGAAGGAGAAACCCAGGAAATGAAGGACACACCTGTTTCCTAAGGTTTGACCTGAAAGGGCATGGATACCACCATCCCATTGGTCAGAACTTGATCACGTTCCTCCCAAATTGAAGGGAGTCCAGGAAATGCGACCTTTAGCTGGGTGTCCATATGTCCAGCCAACAATCTGTCGTTCTGTTACTAAAGACAGAAGAAGTATCTGCTTATTGGAGATAAGTATTATTTGTTGCCACAGTCTTCTCCCAAGTTTCGTCGTTACCGACACTGTCAAATACACCAGTTTTCTGATAACCCGATTTACATCAGAAAAAACTCAAGGAACTTGCTTGCCAGTTACAGCGAATCTGTATCACTGAAGCACAAGTCAGATTCTCTTCCCTGGGCTTGTTTATTTCTCCCTAGTTGGGATGGAAAAACAACTGAAAAACCTTTCTTCCCACTGTGGCAAGAGGTAATCTGCAGATGCTGTTTGGGGTATGTAGCTCGTCCCTGACTCAAGATTGCATCTTCTGAACTGCTATCCATTTTGTGCTTTCAGACCGGGAACTCTTTTGCCCCCAAACTGAAGCAGTGGGTTCAGTTGGTCGTCTCATCTTGTGGAGACCATCTTCCCACAGAGTCCAGGCTGGCGGCTGCTGAAGTCCTCACCAGCGCCACGCCATTGTTCCTCACCAACCCTCATCCTGTTCTTGGTAAGTGCAGTGTGCAGGTGTGTCCGTTGCACCCAGTGTGCGCGAAGTACGCACAGATGCTCCAGGTTAACAGAGAAGGGAAGGTGATGAACCGCAGTGTGCGCTGTTCCTTCACATCTTCCCGGCGCATTCCCACCCTCACAGTTCCCGCTCTAATCATTCTTCACCCACAGCCTCTTGAGAGACCTCTTTTCTTTCTGACTTGTCCCCCAAGCCTTTCTCCTTACGCTTCCAGAAGCTTTTGTGGTCTTTCTGAAATACAGATCTGATTTCACTCCACTGCTTAAAGCCTATAAGTGCGTTCCCTTTGCCTTCAGGATAAAATCTGTATACCCTTTAACATGAGTTATAAGGCTCTTCCTGTCTGTGCCCTGCCTACCTACCCACCCCTCGCTTCTCATCGGCCAACATGAGCACTATGAGTCATCAGTAGGGAACAGTTCTATAAACAAATTGGTGCTTGACTGACTTCTATTTGTCTTTCAAGACTAGGCCTAACCGTCACCTCTTCCAGGAAGCCTGTGGCAGTGATCTTGGTGAGAAATGAATGGGTCAGTGTGAAGCTGTGGCATTGAGGAAAAAGAAAGGACAAGCTGGAAAGGACTTAGGAAGATGAGTCATGACTTGGTGTTGAGGGTCACGTAAAAGGAAACTCAAGGATGACATCCAGGCTTCTGGCTTAAGTGACTGGAAGGACTGCTGTTATCTTTCACTGAACTTAGTTGTAAGAGGAAGGCATCTCTGAGACATAAACATGGAGAAATTTTGAAATTACATGGGTGGACAGAGCTTAGCTGGCTTCCAGCCACATTCTCCACCTTCAGGTCTCCTTCCTCACTGCCACCCCCTGTCCTTCAAGAGCAAGAATTAGGAAAGAGCATTGTGTCATTGGTATTTGAGAAAACCAAGCTTTAGGAAATCCTAAGGAATTCAAAAGCATAGGGGGTTTTGTTTTGTTCTAATTTTTTTTAATTTTTGTAAATTGTGGTATCTGTTTCATTTATTTTGGAGCCCAGGGTTTAATAAAAGAATAAACCAGAACCTAAAGCCATGCCTCAGTCCCGACCAACCCTGTCCTCGCCTGCTGTCTTACCCCGAATTACCGTGCTGTGGTTCTCTCCTGTCCGTTACTGGGTTCTATTTCTGTTCCCCTCTTCCATGCCCAGCCCTGGAGGATAAACCACGGTCCCTGGGTGCAAGGAGCTTCCAGTGTAGTTGTGGAGAAAAGGATCTACAGGATAAAGGAGAAAATTGCTTTTTTAGATGGTGAGATTCAGATTTGAAGTGTTACTGGAGTTCAGACCAGTGAAGCATCTCGTGTCCCTGGAACTCTCTGGGAAACTAAGTTGTCTTTGACGTCCCCTTAACTCTTTCTTCTGAGTGACTCGGAGGCACTTTTACCACATCCAAACGGGGACTGAGAGAGGACCTTCTATGCCCGTGATGTAATCATTAGACCCAGAGGAATAAGAACAAAGGTTTATAAACTCTGGTGAAGTTTCTACAGTGAGAGTAGTATTTTGCAGCACATTTTCTGGGTGACTTTGGCCACTCTAACTCTAGCTCCTATCATGCAAAAATGTGTGTGGAATTCCTGAGTGAAACTGGACAAAAGCCATTGGTTCATAATTACCAGCACTGGTTATAGCACTTGTTGGCCACGAGGAAGGAGGTCAGTGGGGGCCAGTGACCTACAAGAACTTCGAAAATAGGCACAGAACCGACAAACAAAGGACATAAAACTACATGGAAAGTCAAGGACAGAACCAAATCATTTAAGGAAAAAGAAAAATTGAAATGGACTAAAGAGGGAAGATTAAGGTTTTTGAGGGCATAACTGACCATGTTGAAGAGGAAAATATTAAACCCTAGTAAACATTAAAATGGACAGATTCTGAAAGACTGAGTAAAACATAAAGCCAGATTTATAACAGAAAGGAAAGATCAAAACCACAGAGGGAGCCATGCGGTTCTTGGTATGAATGAAGAAGCGTCAGTGACTCCAATACCAGGTTCTCCATGGAAACATCAGGGAAAGGTGAGGCTAAGGAGAGCTCTTAGGACAGGGCTGGTTCTCTCCTGAAGACCAGAGATGATGAGTGGTGGGCTTCCGTGGCCCTCCGTGGTGATGCTCCACAAGCCTGGGCCCAGCCCACCTGTGCAACATGTATCCTTTCTATGAGGCCCTGCCCACCCATCACCTCCCTCATGAAATCTGCCTTGGTTACACCAGTCCACTGTGACGGTTCCCTTTAGTGAGTCACAGCCACACATTTCCACACATGACTTCTCATTGCCTTGTGTTCTTTGGCTTAATGTTCCTTTGAGTTGCTCAGAGGTAGATGCCGTCTTTTCCTGTTCCACCGTCCACAGCAGCACCTGGTGCAGGGACCCGACAGAGCCCCCGCCCGGGGTAATGGCGGTCAGGGAGTGGGCCCCACACAGACATGGTGTAGGCTAGTGCCTTTGTCCTGGTTCCTTGCCCTTTTTCGATTCTTGCCCTGAAGCATAATCTTGACTGAAACTTTGCTTTCAGAATTTATAAGCTCAAACAGTCACTGATATCAACAACAGGCTAGTTTCCCCAAAGTGGTCTTGATGCATAGTGTGTCGTTCCTAAGAACTGTGAGTCACTGTGGACAGCCAGGCTGCACCTGCTGGGGGGCCTTGCCTGGGGCTAGTTGCCTCCAGAAACCTTCACCCATCCAAAAGAAAAAGAGAGAGAAAAAAGACACTTCCAAATCTCCCCCCTTACGGCCCTGTCTCTCCCGATGTTTATCTGACTCTCGGATCTTCCTTTCTTATAATACCCAGAAAAAAAGGAACGCCTTTTGCTCATTAAATACTCTTTTCCACCATGGATTTGAAGTGGTATTTGTACCTGCTGATAAATCGCATCGTAGGTCATTCGAATTCCTTTCTGTCTTCTTAGGGCTGCAGGATACACTTGCCCTCTGGAGGTGCGTGCTAGCCCTCCTGCAGAGTGAAGAGCAAGCTGTCAGAGACGCGGCCACGGAAACGGTGACGACCGCCATGTCTCAAGAAAACACCTGCCCATCGACAGGTACGTTTCTTCTGCTTCTGCAGTGCTTTATTGCTCTTACATGGGGGTGGACACACTTCTTCAGTAAAGGGCCAGAGAGTGAATATCTCAGGCTTTGTTGGCCATTCAGTCTATCACAACTCTGCCGATTCAGTGGGAAAGCAGCCTTACACAATAGGTAAAAAAGTGGGCATGACTGTTCCAATAAAACTTTATTTAAAAAAACAGGTGGCTGCCAAGAGTTGATCTTCTAACCATAGTTTGCTGACCCCCACTCTAGGACACCATAGAGAAAAATTATTTTCAAAGATAGAAGTCTAATAAACAGTGCCTTTTGTTAGCTATATTATCATCCTTTTTAAATAAGGTCAAGTCTTGATTATCTGTGTAGTTACATACCCCGGGAATCACAGATCCATCATTGTGTTCCTCTGTGAGTTTTTACACACTACAGAAACAGATGAGTGTAAGTCTAGAGTGTCCTTTTGTGCCGTGGCTCATTTGGTGGCGATGTTCACCTAGGAGGTAAGAGGGGGGAGCCTAGGAGGATAGTTCCGAGTTCATAGGCACTCAGCACGTACTATGGGTTGAGGTGCCCTGGGCCCTGGTCATCTGTTTGCGATGGCAAATGCTATGGAAGCCAAAGGGAACTGCTGGCTGTGGAAAGGGGGTTGCTGGATAGAAGGGACAGGAGGCAGGTGGAGTAGAAGGTCACGCCTCTGGACAAATGACCATCCAGCAGGGTGACCTCTCCGGTGGACTGGGATTCCCTGCACTTGGGACTGGGTGTCAGGAAACATCACTGGGTCTACCATCCCAAAGAGAAGCAAGCACACCAGTTTGAGGCAAGGGTGTCACAGGCTGAGTAAAGAAGTTTGCCTCAGTGGACAGCAGAATGGGAGGGGAAACAGCCAGACAGCATTTGTAAGCAGTTCAGGGCCTCTCGTCCCCGTGGTTAGGGCTGCAGTTCCCGGAAGCTTCTCTTGAAATGTGTGAACTTCCCAGTACCATTGTAAAAGGTCTGGGTACTTTTCTCTGCAGATGTGGCAAAAGCTAGTTTTTTAATAATCTTAGTGATACTACTCTAGAGCAGGTTCAGCCAGAATCAGATTTGCCTCTCTGTGGGAAAACCTTCAGATTTGTGCTGCTAGTGATGTGCACGCGGCCTTCTCCCCTCCCCCATCCCAGCCTGTCCAAGCTCCTAGAGATCTAAAGTTCTGCCATTGTTGATTCAGTCCTTTTCCAAATTGTGCGCTTTTTAGCAGGAGACACAGCACACCCAGCGAGTACTCTACATATTTAGTGGCGTATAATACTAAGTTTGTCCAGTACCCTCTCCACCAAAGCTAGGAGAGATCATTTCATGTTAGCATTCTTAGGTGGGTGTCTTCCCTCCTAATCTTTATAGTCTTTGCCCTGCTACTGTTACTTCTTTCAGAATTTTTCCAAACTTATTTATAGTAAAACTATATTATGTTCTCCCCCTAATTTGAATTTTTTCTCAAGAAATAGAAATCAGTAATTATAAATTGAGTGCCTTTTGCATGTGAAATTCCGTATGTGAAAACCTCCGAGGGAATAATAAATGTAAAAGGCTAGCTGTCTCTCTCTGTTCTTTATCTTGGTCTGTAAAGAAGGGTCTGAGGTGTGGAAAGACCAGAAATCAGTGATAGCTAAACGCGGTATCACACGTTACCCTGGCCCCACCCTGTACTGGAGGGTGAAAAGCCATGTGGGACGTCATGGGAGTCACCGACAACATTGAAATGTTACTGGAGATTGAAGTCAGTGTTACATTTTCTGAACTTGAGGACTGTACTGTGGTTTTGTAAGAGAATATTATTGTTCTTAGGAAATCCATAGCTGAAATAGTACACAAGGCCCAGCACCTGGAACTTACTCTCAAATGGTTCAGAAAAACTAAAACTATGTGTGCATATAAGTAGTAAACACAAATATGGAATTTCCATAGTTGTATCTTTTCTGTATGCTTGAAATGATTCCAAAATAAAATTTTTAAATCCAATTCCACAACTAGAAATGACCAACATGGTCTATGTTGGTCGATCATCTGACTGGTTTGTCAACAATGCAGCCCCCAGTATGACTCCTGTAATTTCCCCCTAAACTGTATAAAAACATTGTCCCCCTCTCTTTTTTAAAACACATATTGAATGAATTTTTGCATCCCAAAAACATTAAACTCAAGACAGATTCTTCCATTTCAGAGATCTCAGCGACATAGTGCCACTTCTGGGGGGCACACCCTAGCACTCCCCAGGTGTGCTCCGTGCTGCCTGTCAGCGGCGCTTAGACAGAACCTCCAAAATAGACGTGTTTGCGTGTATACCAAGAAGCGCAGCTGAGGACTGAGGGTCACGCCCCATTTTTCACCTTCGTCGGAAGTTTAGCTAGCTGATTTATCGAAACAGTATTGTCTTATTTTGACATCTCTCAAGGGCCTCAGCAGCTGATGGCAAATTTTCACATTCCTTCAGGGATTTTGTAGAACACACACTGATGGTTTGCTCTTCGGGTTCCAAGTTAGTCGTCACTATTAAATCTTGAATTCCTTGGAAATACATGTCATTAATTTTTGTCCCCAAATCAGTGGTTTAATAAATGTCGCAGTAAGATAATACTAAGTTATGTTAATATTTAAGATCTTCTTTGAGAAGGCTAAATATTGTTTGAAATAAATTAAATTAGTGCTTCCTTTTCCTGGTAAGAAGAAAATAAAACATGAGGGTTCCCTCCCTCTGAGATCTCAGCCCGTGACCGAGGGCTGGCCGAGGACAGGAGGGGCTCTGAGCCACGCCATCCAACAGCCCGCAGGGGGCGCGGGGAAGTGCGAGGTGCATGTGGGCTCTCGGGGGTTCCGGAGAGTAGAGCTGGCCTAAGGAAGGGTTGAGAGCGTTCAATACAGAAGGAAAAGCTGGAGCCAGAACTTGGCGTTGGGGGACCTTGGGAGCTGATGGGGCAGCAGCATGTGGACTGGTGTGGCCGGGACACGGCTGAGGCGGGGGGAGTAGAGAAGGAAATAAGGCTGGAAAGGCAGGGGCACCCACACCGGGGATGATTTTCGGTGCCAAGCCAAGGACCTCCTCTAGGTGAAGTGAGGCTGGAGAGGGTTTTAAATGGGAGTAATGTTTCCAGAAATGTGTGTATTTGAGATGGATCGGGGCTGGTGAGTGAGGGAAATTTCGAGGCATGAGCTGCCATCAGTGGTGATGGGGGGTGGACTCAATAGGATTCAGGGGCTGGCGCTTGTGGGAGGTTGGCGACAAGGGGAAGCGAAGATGACTTGGAGGTTGCACACCTGCACGATATCCATGGGAAGATACTGAGCCGTGCCTCTGCCACTGATGGAGCAGTTGGACAGTGGCGTTCCAGGAAGTGAAACTGCCCAGAATCAGGAAAGGCACTTAGAGGCCACTGTGATCTGGGACAGATTATTCCTCAGGCCTTGGAGAGATCAGCTATGGAAACTGAGAGAGCAAAGGGGAACCTTTATCTGCTGTAGGCACAGAGTGAACTGTCCGGCTTTGTCCTGCCCTCCCAGCACACTGCGCAGTTACCTTGGGAGCCAGCACAGTTATTGGTCCCAGGGGGCACTAGGAAGAAACTACTGAAGAAGAAGCAAATATTAACCAGGTGTTCATCACCCTAGCATGTCACCTTGAACACAGTTGGCTTTAGGTATAGATTTGTGGAGTGAATTGGTCAATGATTCTGGAAGGCCCAGAGAAAATAACTCAATGTTTACATAGCCTTCGGGAGGATAGATTTGTTGTTCACTTCTTTTTAAAGATTTATTTATTTTTAGAGAGAGGGGAAGGGAAGGAGAAAGAGAGGGAGAGAAACATCAATGTGTGGTTGCCTCCCTCATGTCCCCTACTGAGGACCTGGCCCAAGATCCAGGCATGCGCCCTGACTAGGAATTGAACCAGCGACCCTTTGGTTTGCAGCCCATGTTCAATCCACTGAGCTACACCCTGGCTGTTGTTCACTTTTTTAAAAAATGTATTTTTAGAGAGCGGGGAAGGGAGGGAGAAAGACAGGGCGAGAAACATCCATGTGCTAGGGAAACATCGATCGGTCGCCTCCTGCCCGTCCGTAGCTGGGGACCTGGCCAGCCACCCGGGCATGTGCCTGGTAGGGAATCAAACTGGCAACCTTCTGGTATGTGGGACGATGCCCAACCCACCAAGCCACAGTGGTCAGGGCTTGTTCGCTCTTTTTGCCTGCTGATTTCTCCTGCTGTCCACGTGGTCACCTGGAAGGTGAAACTCACAGCCTATGAGTAACATTCTGAGCACCACCTGAGGCTCCCTTCACTTTGGAAGGAAGATTTAAGGAAGCTGCAGCAGAGGAACCCTCTCTACTCCTTAACGTCCTCGCTCTCCTGTGCCCACACCACTAAGAGGAACAGAAGAAATGGCATTTCTGGGACTCAAGAGTAGGGCATTGAAATGTGCAGCTAGGTGACCAAGTGTTTGGACAGCGTTCCAGGAGAGGCCCCATCTTTCTCCTTCCCCTGCTCTGACTTGACTTCAAGCCTGGAAGTCCTCTGCAAAGAGCTCTCATTTCAAGAACAGGACACAGCCGAGGCCGTTGGCTCTGGGGGCCCCACTTCCCGGGGCTCCCCCCACCTCCCACTGCAAGCAGCTCACTCATGCCTGTCTCACACACTAGATGAGGGTTTCACGTCAGGTTTTGTTTAAACAGGACTTCCACGTGAGGGAAAACAACCTGGACAACATTTAGATTTTAATCACCAAATTTGAGTGAGTCTCAAGTTAGGCAGACCAAGTTCTGGGGCGAAGCTTCACGCTGCTTTTGGACAAAGAGAGGATGGGGGAAAAAAACGCTTAAAAAATCTCTAGAGAGCTAGGAAATGGCTAGAATCCAGCAATCTGGGCTTTATTCCCTGGCCTTCCCCACAGCAGGTGTGTCTGAGCCTTCGCTTTTGTAGAGCCCCGTGTCTCCCACGCAGGCTGTTGGCGGGTTTGACGTGCTGTGCTGCAGTCAGACTTGCGCACTCCTGGACAGGAAGGCAGGTGGCACAGACCTGAGGTGTCCCACAGGATGGCCAGCTCTGGAGGCCCCACGTGAGAGGTGGGTGCTTCTGTGAGCCGGAGGACTGGGGCAGGGCAGGCAGGGTGTGGCTTTCTGAACTCCTTCCTGAGGCTCCCTCCTGCCCTCCCCAGCAGGTTTCCCTCCACTAGGGAGGCCTTATTCAGGTGCCGCCTCCTTTTCCCAGCCATTTGTGAGTTTCAGGAACAGGTTTCTGATGAACAGCCCTTACTTTAGCTGATGGAAGATAAGAATGCTAACAAGTATTTTAAGGGGCTTCCAACTCAAATCCGTTGGGATAGAATTGACGTATGAGATATAAACTTTCTTATTAAAAACTTACAGAGAGCCCTGGCTGGTGTAGCTCAGTGGATTGAGCATGGGCTGGGAACCAAAGGGTCGCCAGTTCGATTCCCAGTCAGAGCACATGCCTGGTTTGCAGGCCAGGTCCCTAGTGGGGGCCATGTGACAGGCAACTACACATTGCTGTTTCTCTTCCTCTCTGTCTCCCTCCCTTCCCCTCTCTCTAAAAATAAATAAAATCTTAAAAAAAAAAAAAAAACTATTATTTAAAAAAAACGTACAAAGAAAAAAAAGACTTTTTAAAAATGTACAAGGGAGGGTGGGAAGAAGCAAGCCCTCATCCCATGCGCATGTGCGCACCTGGTAGTTCTTTTCTGGTTCTTTTCCTCGGAGTACTGGCCCTGAGAAGGTCTGATCCCTCCCTCCCACCAGGCCCCTTACCCACAGAAGATCATGTGAAACTGCAGATTCCACCAAATAAAAATGTTTAGTGGTGAAACATTAAGTCCCACCTTCTCTCCAACACCCAGCCCTCCAGGGTCTCCCTGTCCCCCAGGTCCCTGTGGCGGTGGGTTTTTGTACCCGCCAAATAGCCCACAATTCTCTACTCGTTTATTATTTTCTCCTTCACGTGTTTTATTTAGTATTAGCTTCCCAACTATCCCAAGGGATTAGAGACTGCCTTCTATGAGGTACGCATGGGTGGTTTGTGTTGATGAACTGACCTTGCACCTCAGGAGGCCACGGAACAGGAATTGTCTGGGTCAGTCCCTAGTTCTCTGAGGTGATCAGAGTGCCCTTTGAAACAAGAAAGAGCTCCAGCCCTGGCCCGTGTGGCTCGGTTGGTTGGGTGTTGTTTGGCAAAGCAAACGGTCGCTGGTTGGATTCCTGCTTGGGGCATGTGCCTGGACGGCAGGCCCAGTTGGGGCGCATGCAAGAGGCCACCGATCAGTGTTTCTTTCACACATCATGTTTCTCTCCCTCTCTTTCTCCCTCCCTTCCCTGATCTCTAAAAATAAAATCTTGAAAGGAAGAAAGGGAGGGAGGGCTGGCTCCAGAACAGGCACGCTGACCCTTCCTGCTAGAAACAGCTCCAGGCGCAATGGTTTTCATCACTTCCTGCAAATTCTGAGGGACTCACTCTCTGGGTCTTATAGGCTAAGAGTTGGCAGGCCTGTGCTATTTGTCCCTTCCTTACGCTTACCAGTCATGTCTGAGTTTCAGGTTGCAGGGGCCATGGCCCAGGGTTTACTGAGAGACACCACAGCCTCTATGCTTGCATGGGGACCCAGAGAGGCTCTAGAATAACAATGGAGATTGGCAGGAAGATGGGAGGGCAGAAACAAGAGCAGGATGTAGAAAAATTGAGACTTAGAGGTTGGAGAACGGGGCAGGAGGCAAGTGGCATTGTGGGGCCAAGTTGAAACAGCCATTTAGCCCAGGGCGAGGTGGAGGACAAAAGACCCAACTCTGCTCAGTTTCCGCCCAAATGGTTCCCCCTCCACACCCTTCCCCCTTGCACACAGGCACACACGCAGACTACAGAGCCAGCATGAGAGCGTGTGCACACCTCACATGCTCTGACCCTTTGAGCAAGCAGCCAGGGAGGCCAGGTCACTGTGACATTACACTATGGCCCCACGATGACCTAGTCAGCAAAGCCCAGGGCCTGTGGGGCTTTGTGCTGAGTCACAGACAGTTCCACCCCTGGAACCTCTAGAGCTGCCCCCCAAGTTGTCCTGCCCACCCAGCCTCCTGCACAGTGGGAGGCCCTGTGCTTTCCAATTCATGCAAGTTCACAGGGTCAGGTCCTAGAAAAAAGGGGCTCTCTGAATGTGGCCTCCTCTCCCTCGGCCTTCCAGTAGGCTTTTTTCTAATCCACTCAGACACACTGTCTCCAGAGTGTCTTTTCTGTTCAGTGGTACCAGAGCCTGGTCCCAGACTCACTCTCAGAGGGCCTTTCTGCCCAGCGAGTATAGTCTTTTCTGTGTGTCCCAAGTATGTTTTTCTGGAGGAGAGGGACAGCTACACTAGGGTGCACTCTCACACCTGTCTCCAGGCCTGACCTAAAACTCCCTTGAGACAGCCAGACTTACTTGCCTCTCTCATTTCTTTGTGCCTATTTTAAAATTCTAAGTTGTTTTCAAACTGCAGTTCTCACATCTCCCTAGATGGGCCACAGCTTCTTGTCTCACTATTTAAATTTGAGACAAAAAATGGTGACATCAAGTATATTCATTCATTCATTCATTAGCAAATACTTTACGAATTGCCTGTCCGCCAGGCTTGTTTCATGGGCTAGTCCAAGCCACCTTCCTCTCTTACCTGGACTCCTCAAAAACCCCCAGCCTGGTCTTCCCGCCGCCTCTGCCCTTGCCCACCTGCACTGTCATGTGGCTGTGAAAGGGCTCTTAGGGAGCGAGTCAGAGGATGTCTCCTGCTCAGAACTTCTCCTTGGCTTCCCTTCTTTCTCAGAATAAAACCCAGCTCTTAAAGTATCATACAAAGCCCCACTCGGCGCTCGCTCTCTCTCTCTCTCTCTCTCTCTCTCTGCGCTCTCTCCCTCTTTCTCTGCTCCAGCCTTCTTTGGGGTTCTCCAGCTTGCCAGGCTCATTCAAGCCTCAGGGCCTTTGCACAAGCTGCTCTGTCTACTTGGAGTGGCCTTCCCTGGTCTTGCGTGGCTGACTCCTTGTCATTTCAGCCTCAGTGTCATCTCCACAGAGAGCCTGCCTTGACCAGCCAGTTTATAGGAGGCACTCAGTCATTTGCTATTACTTCATCCCCTGGTTTAATTCTCTGCATAGTCCTTTCACTATCTTATTGTTTTACTGTTTATTTACCTTGTTGTTTGTCTCCCTCTACTAGGACAAAAAGATTTTTGTTTGGCTTGTTCCTGTATTCCCAGAACCTGGCACTTAATAGATGCTCAACAAAAATCACTGTTAGATAGTCAGCTGAGTGAAAGAATGGAGTGATGTTTCAATCACAGTAGTTAAACACAATAAAGAGATGAGTGTTTTCAGAATCAGACTAAGGCTTGACTTGGAGCTGTTTGAATTCAAATTGTGAAATTTCCCTGAGGGGCTGAATCCTTGTTCTGCCAGATTAGATCAGCTACCTTAGGCCCCCACCTCTTCCCAGAGACTTTGATTCAGTAGGGACCTGATAGAGCATCTACTAAACCTAAGCCGCTGGCTGATCCCGGACTAACTCCACCTTTCCCTCGCCATTCCACCCTGGTCCGTGCTGGGTGGAATTTCCTGGGCAAGAGTTTCCCCCCCAGGGGCTCAGGGGCCTAGCACAGAGAAGACCCTTGAGTTGGTCCTCAGGTTGTAGTCAGGGCACTGGAGCCGGTGCCGATGAATCCACAGGAAGGCAAAGGTTGGTGGCAGCAGCTCTGAGAGTGAGCCCCTCCCCCTGGGGCCCCTGTCTGGCAGTCTCTTTCCCACTCTTAGTAGGCCAGTGTGTGTGTGGCCAGGAGCGGGGGGTTGGGGGGGACCACACATTATCCTCTGCCTGCCCCTCCTTCATTTTACGTCTTTGAATCCTCACACCACTCTATGAAATACATTTCTTGATATTTTCTCCATGTTAAATATGAAGAAGCCGTTATTCAGGGAGTTGAAGTCAAGGACCCAAGGTCCTGTGGAAGATGCACGGAGCCAGAACTGAAGCCCTGGTTCCCGTGCAGACAAGAGCCTTGCCCTTTCAGCGCCTCTTCTAAGACAGGAACGGGAGTCCAAACCCAGCCTCCAAGTTCAGAACCTAGGCGTTGATAGAAAGGGCATGTTGAAGACCTTCTAAACTCACTGCTATGTTTGAAAGGAAGACCCTGGAATCAGAACCCAGAGTGCAGATAAACAAGAGTCCTCCTTGGCAAGGGAACAGAAGTCGTGGTCCCCGGGGCAGTTGTAGTAGCGAGGGATGGCCCCCCATCCTACTTCGAGGCTGATCGTGCCCCATTTGCCAGCCCCCTTCCTAGAGGAAGGGGCTCACACGACTCGAGGGTTTTGGAGCCTCTCATTTACAGATGTGGAATCTGAAGCCCAGGAAAGGTCTGTGATTTCCCTAGGGTCACATAACTGGAGGGGAATGAGGTCTGAACCCAGGCACACGAGACACAGAGCAGCACTTCCCTACTGCTCCCCAAGCCTTGATTTACAGAAAAGTGACCGAAATGTAGGGGTACCCACAGAGAATAATTCAGACTCCCAGGCAGGCAGAGATGGTGCTGTGAGTAAGGGCCAAGGAAAGGGAAGGCCGCTCTGAAGGGAGGGCCTGTAGGAACTCCAGCATCCCAGGGCCGGGAAGAACAGGGTGTCGTGGGAAACCAGACATCTCCCAGCACTGAAGCCACAGCCTGCAGTCCACGCACTGCCTCCCCAGCGGACCCTCTCCCAGGGCTGCGCCGTGCGCACTGGCGCTCTGGGGGGGGGGGGGGCTCCAGGGGAGGCAGCATGAGGTGTTAGGAAGGGCAGTGCTAGCGCCCCACCGACCTCTGGCACTACCCAGACAGACTGAGCTGGGGTGGCTATTGAAGGAAATAGCTTCACAGGAACTAGCTCGCTCTTTTCCCATTTATTCCTTCAAGACGAATGTGCTTGATCAAGGCAGGAGCCGGTGCTCCTCCCCCTCCACCTCTCCTAGCTTCAGTGGTCCTCTCGGGGGGGCCCGTTAACACACTGCGTACCACTCACGAGAGTTTTCTCGTGTTCCCGCGCCATCTGTTAAGGACCTTAGATGTCAACACACTGTCTTGCCCACATCCAATGAAGCGATTTCATTGGTGGAAACCGTGCAGGTCAATCTATGGAAAACTATATAATTGCACGAACCCATAAAGCATTGCAGTTACATTGTATTTTGGTCTTTCGAATAGTCTTCGTCTTCAAGTTCCTGGTGCTTTTAGAAATGCCCTCTCTCAGAAAAGGGAAGGAAACCAACGAAACTGATACACTTCTGGAAGTATTTAACGATAATTTATCAGATATTCCTAGTGAGATCGAAGATGCGGATGACTGTTTTGACGATTCCGGAGACGATTCTACTGACAGTGAAATTATTAGACCTGTAAGGAAGCACAAGGTGGCGGTGCTTTCGAGCGATTCCGACACTGACGAAGCTACTGATAATTGCTGGTCTGAAATTGACACACCACCACGCTTACAAGTGTTTGAAGGTCATGCTGGGGTCACTACATTTCCGTCTCAGTGTGACTCTGTACCCTCTGTGACCGATCTCTTTTTTTGGTGATGAATTGTTTGAGATGTTGTGCAAAGAGCTGTCCAACTATCACAATCAAACCGCAATGAAACGCAAAACACCATCTAGAACACTACAGTGGTCTCCGGTTACACAGAAGGACATCAAGAAATTCCTTGGCCTAATTATTCTAATGGGTCAAACAAGAAAAGATAGCTTGAAAGACTGTTGGTCAACAGATCCTTGGATATGTACCCCTATATTTCCACAGACAATGAGTTACCATAGATTTGAGCAAATATGGACATTCTGGCATTTCAATGATAACGCCAAAATGGACAGTTGCTCGGGGAAACTTCAAGATCCAACTTGTGCTGGATTATTTCCTGCATAAATTTCAAACAATATCAAACCAAAGCAACAGTTGTCTTTGGACGAGGGAATGATTCCACGGAGAGGACGTTTCAAATTTCGCACGTACAACCCAGCGAAAATAACAGAATACGGTTTACGTGTTCGGATGGTGTGCGAGAGTGACACCGGCTGTATCTGCAATATGGAGATACACATGCTGAAGGAAAGGAATCGCAAGAAACTATTCTTTCAGTCTTTGGACCCTATCTTGGCATATGGCACCATATTTACCAGGATAATTATTACAGTGCTACATCTACTGCTGAATTGCTGCTACAGAACAAAACTAGAGTCTGTGGGCCTATTAGGGAGAGTAGAGGTTTACCGCCAAATTTGAAAATGAAAACATCAAGAATGAAGAAAGGTGACATAATATCTTCCAGAAAAGGTGATATTCTTCTCCTAGCATGGAAAGACAAGCCTGTTGTCTGAATGATATCAACGATCCATGACACTTCTGTCTTGACAACAGGAAAAAAAAATAGAGAAACAGGAGAGGATATTGTAAAACCTACCTGCGTCAAGGAATACATGCCCATATGAAAGGCGTTGACCGTGCGGATCAATTCCTTTCGTGTTGTTCCATTCTAAGGAAAACGATGAAATGGACAAAAAATGTAGTGCTATACCTTATAAACCGTGGACTTTTCAGTTCATTTAGAGTGTACAACGTCCTCAATCCACAAGCAAAAATGAAATATAAACAGTTTCTGCTATCGGTGGCAAGAGACTGGATAACGGATGACGATAATGAAGGCTCTCCGGAACCGGAGACAAATCTGTCCAGCCCTTCCCCTGGGGGTGCGAGGAGAGCACCTCGTAAAGATCCACCCAAAAGGTTGTCAGGTGATATGAAGCAGCATGAACCTAGTGTATTCCAGCAAGTGGAAAGAGAAAATTTCCCACGAGAGCCTGCAGAGTTTGCGCCGCCCGTGGAAGAAGGAGCGAATCTAGATACTTATGTAAATTTTGTTTGGTCCCTCTTCATAGAGGAAAATGTTTTACGCAGTACCATACGTTAAAAAAGTACTAGGAACTTTAATTGTTTAATTAGTTGTTTAATTGTTTTTGTAAATAAAAATGTTATAATTATTGAAAAACAACACCTAAAGTGCATTATGATCTGTAGTTATGACGATTTAAATAACGTGCAGTTTGCCCAAAAACGTGCAGTCCCTGGCGTATGTCTTAGAGATTTCTACGCGGTACGCAATGTGTTTAACCAGGTACCAAATTGCCTTTCCTGTCAGTTGCTGTCCCCAAAAGCCTGGGCCCCTGACGTTCACCTGTGTCTCAGCGGGTGCGTCACCGGCAGCAGCCTCCCTGCCGTGCAAAAACAGATGCAGACTAATGCTCTTGTCTTAAACCTGGGAGCAGGTTGCCACTGCCACTGAGTACGTGGCTGGGCCTGGTTGCTAGGGTGATGGCATTTTTTCCACGGCCTCCCAGTGACTAAGCCCAAGAGAGACAACAACAGGCTCCTCTTGAGGAAACGAGGGTCATCTTCGTATCATTTTGCCTCCAGTGTTGTTGTTCCTGAAAGCCAAGCTCCCTGGGCCCAAGGTGACTGACCCCCGTGGGTGACGCGAAGCCCACAGTCTGGGGCTGAGGCCCTCTGGTTCTGACGTTGCTGGCAGAGTTTTTCTCCCCTTAGTCAGGGCAAGCCCAGTACCCGCTGATCCGCCGTCTCCTGCTTATGGGCACAGCTCTCCTCCCCTGTGCTTCCTCTTCTGACCTTGGGAGTCCCCGCTTTCCGCAGACAGGGCCATCAGGAGACAGGATCCGTCTTTTCACTATTGCAACCGTCTTCCTTTGTGAGCCTAAGCCAGTGTCAAGGGCTGACCTCTCAGTCAAGGGTGACCAGATGGACCCGACCTGGTTAGAATGACTAAGGAGTCCTGCTGGCCCTTCCAGAGCACAGGTCCCCACCTTGTGTTGGCCCTGTCCCCTGCCCTTTCCCCATCCACACTGTTCAGAGGACCAGTCTTCTTCCTCTGGCCCCAACATTCTAAAAATTGTCAACTCTACACTGTCACAATGCAGCTGCTTCCCTAGAAAGTACACCTGGCCACTCTCGTTGCCCCTCGTTCTTCAGCACCCTGCTGCTACCCCAGGTGATCGAATGGTGAAGGCAGAGACGTGAGAGGCCCCCATCCCGCCCACAACACCCTCCCAGCGCTCGAGTCTCTCACAATGACAGCCTGGGCTTCCTTGCCCTGCCGCTCTTTTTGGACAAGAATCCACACTGCAGGAGCCCTCACAGGCAGAGGAACAGAAGGGGAGGTGGCCCTGGTGGCGCCAGGGCATCGCAGGGAGGATTTGTGTCTGTGTGGATGGGGTGTGGGGGGGGGGCATTTGGGTCAACGTGAAGGTTGGTGTCTGACAAATGTGTGTGCCGCTCAGAAGCAGTCTGGATGTGAACACGTACGTGGGTATCATGAGGAGAATGGGATTCTAGGAGACACGCTCTGGCCAGTTCAGTGCTGCATCGTGATTAGAAAGAGAAATCCACCCTCCTCCTATCTAAAAGAGTAGGAAATCCTCACTGTGCTTCAGTCATTCTGCTTTCGAAAGTGATTTATTGTGAGGCTGGTCTGCAGGGGGAAAGGGAGGGAGCATAAGGTGAGAATCAGAGACAAAGATTGGCCTTAACAGTAGTGTCTGTCTGTCTGTCTTTCTGTCTCTCTCTGTCGCTTCCTCTCTACTTCTCCGCCCCACCTCCAGCTGAAGTCCTCAAGTCACTGGAGGACGACCAAGGATCTTGGTTTGGGGCATATCTTGAAATGGACTTTCAAAGTACTTTCTTGGGGTTTCAAGCATGAAAGAGCTGGTATTTGGTCAGAGTACAGATTTGGCACCTGTCACAGACCCAAGTTAAAAGTGACTTAAACAAGATAGCAACTTATTTCTCCCTCCCCACAGAAAAGGCTCAGCGGCCTGCTGAGATGGGGCACAGTCACCAGGGCCTTGCACCTCCTTTCTCTGGTGCGCTGCCATTTTCCGTAGGCACCGTCCCTCTCGTGACCCAAGGGGCAGTTCCAGCTCCCACGGCCACACCCACAGTCCAGTGAGCAGGAAGGCGGGCAGGGAAGGGCCCACTTGCGGGTTACACGGACACTCCAGCAGCGTCTCATCAGCCAGGACCAGTCATGCGCCGCAGGGCTCAGCGTCGGAGGCTTGCGGACACGGCTGAAAAGTCCGCTTCTGTGTCAGGAGAGAGATGGATTTGGGGAGATAGGGCCTTCACTTCTCGCCGTCGCCCGTCTTCCAGTTTTCCCACAGGTACTAATTACTGAGTTCCTGGAAAGTTGTAGCTGCCTGCGCAGAGCTACAGACACAGAGATAAATAAGATAGAGCCTCTGGCCTTAAACTGTTGGGAATCTACCCTCTCAGGCGTTATTCCAACTAAAGTCAACAGGTTTTCTTTTATTTGCATCCAAATTATTTTTTTAGCAATTTACATTTTATAAAGAAATAGTCATCGGTAATCAACAATAAGAATTTTTATCTAAATCTTTTTCACTAACTTGTTTAGTTGCTTATCTCCATTGCATTTCTTAGGACCACACACATCACCCCAAATGCAAAAAAACCCAAAAACCAGCTTTATCAGGAAATAAGACTGCAAAGCTTCCGATTGCATTGCCCATAGTTAGAAGTTACTAGAAAGGTTTCTCTTTAGTAGGGGGTCGGGGGATGCGGGAGACCACACTTAGAAGAGACCCAAGAATGGGGTCGTGGGGAGGAGTCCGGAGGTCATCTCTTCGTGTGCAGCTGCCCTGCCCTCCTCCGTGCTGTTGCCCACACTGGCCTGCCGCCTGCGCTGTCCCCGTCCACCGGCATTGGTGGCACCGGTTCCATGGGCCCCACCCACACCAAACCCCTTTCCCACACAACCTTCCAGGCCTTTCTATTCTCTTTCCTTCTGCGAGACCCTGGTTAGCCATGGACTGTTTCTTGGTTATGATCCCACCCACACTGTAAGCTTTGTAAGGGCAGAAGCCTCCATCACAACAAAGCTGGGCAGGCTGAGTTCTTGACTCGGTCGCGGCGAGCTGGCGTCATCTCCTCGAGCGTGGTAGGGCCTCTCTTGGTAGTGAGTGTGGGCTTGGGGCTGAAGGCGGGCGGCTCCGCTTGGGCCAGGGTCCCCGCCCAGCCTCCCCGCGAGCCCAGTGGTCCCCAGTGAGCCAGCACCGAGTCTTCAGGGTCAGGCTTGATTGGGGTGAGCAGGGGCTCCCCAAGCAGTCCAGTTCCATTACACCAGAAAATGAAGTGCTCCTCTTCTTTGAAAAGCCAGTCATAGAACATAGTGGCTCTACTTCAGAGTTGCGTGTTAATTTTTTTCAAAAATAAAAGAAAAAAAATCAGATTCCTGCCCTCTCCTCCCACTTAATCTGTTCCAAATGAGAGCTCTGAGGAGGAAAACTCCCAGAACATACTCTGTTAAGCAAATTGGTTTCTGCTGTGGAGTGGGGCTGGGGTGGGGAAAGGGACTTAGGAAAATATATGGAGCCTGACATAAAGGATTCGGCTTGTGTTTGGAAAAGGATTCGGGTTGTTTTCAGGGTTTGAGTTACCGCCTGGGCGTGTTTGAAGAAGCAGAAGTGAGCGGCACCCTGACCCACAGCCTTGCAGGCTTTTCATTCAGCTCCTCCTGCCTGGGCCGATCCCTGTTAAAGATGCCTCGCTTGGCAGGTCGACCGAGAAACCTTCCTTCATAAATAACTATCTGGGGGAGACAGGAGTGATAACAGACATTTTAAGTGGGAGCCGGGCCGCCTCAAGCCCTCGGGAAGGGCCGTGCACGGGCCTGGCCCTGGGGCTCTCCGTGCCAAGGCAAGCGAGTGCTCTTCCAGTTCGCACTGTGGTTACTCTCGTTTTGTTATTCCTCTGACCTCTCTGACCAGCAGGAAGATTGAGGCTCTGATTGGGAGTGCTGTTTTTATTTTTCGTATTCTATTTTTACACTCGAGGCTGTGGTTATAAAATATACACTCAAAAAATGTTGGCTGTGCACCCATGAGACCCAGGAGACTGTCCAGATGCACCGTGTCAGGGCTGCTCCCAGCTGTGCTGTCCCCACCCCTGGCCTTTCCAGGAGGGACAGGGGAGACAGCAGTGGCTGTAAGACACTGGTCGAACTGTGAGCGGAATCTTGGCCAAGTATTTTAGATTTGACTCTGAGAAGTTGGCAGGAATATTTTTCTGGTGGTTTCCTAGGCACACAGTGAGGAGTCAGAACCCTTAGAAGCAGAACTCCCAGTTTCAGATAAAAGGTTCATTCATCCCCATATGTACAATTCTCCTGCCGCCCCACCCCCACCTTCCCTCGCCACCCAGCAGAAGGTAGGTGTACACGGCATGGTATTTAGGTAAAAACAATGAATGTTTCTTTCATTCACCACCATTTGCTGTTTGTCACATTCATGTCACCATATAAATCAGAAAATGGGCGTAAGAAATCTTCCCAAGTGTTGACCTTCCCTTGTTCTCCAGCCAGTTCCAACCACCAACCTCCCCCCCAGCCTTTTTTCCCCAGACTCCTCCCTGCCCTTCTCTTCCTCCAACCAGAGTAGATCTAGTAATCTTCTGACGTTGCTTCCCCCTTGGTTACAAGCAGTGCTGGGTCTTTTTGAACAGACTTGTCCATAAATCTTAGATTGTTTTTCATCTTTGAAAAAGCCACTCCTATCAGCAAGTCGTTATTCACATGGAAAGGGCAGGGAAAAGTTCACCAAATTTCAACCTTCAATTTCTTTTCACTCTATTTTACAACATCCACTCCCCAGAAACCACAAAAACTTTTAAAAATCAGTCCCAAGAGGCGAAGTACCCTGTGACATAGCCCGCTAGAACCAGAGCCAGCCACCTGGGAAGGGGGGCGGGGAGCAGAGAGAATAGGGGAGAGCGAGGGTGTGTTTGCCTAGATTGGAGCTGGCTGGCTCCAATCCCCAGGGGAAAATAATCTCAGCGTCTCAGAGAATGAAACACCCACTGTTCTCATTTTAGAGTGGTGGATTTGATGGGTGGGAAGATTTGGGGAGACAAATATTTGTCTCCCCCAAATGATGATATTTATGACGAAAGGCTTAACTTAGCTGTTACTATGAATTAAAAATAAAGAATATAGTACAATATAGCTAATGGCTGGAGTGTATTCAGTTCCATGTTATACTAGCTCAAGGAAAGATGGAGGGAAAGTGAATTTGGAGCAGATGGGAAGAGAAAGGAGGGGAGGGGTGGGGCTGGGGCAGAGAAACAGATCCCCAGTCAAGGACCTGCCTGGCTCTTTGTGTGCTTCTGCTTTGTCATCCCTGGCATTTGGCTTTGACCTCAAGCTTATTCTCATGGTTATAAGATGGCTGTCGCACCTTCAGATATCGCCCCAGTATACTAAGTAGGAAGGAAAGAGCAAGAACTTACAATAATCTTACCTCAAAGTTCTTTTTATCCAGGAAGAAAAAATGTCCCCGAAGCCACCAGCAGATAATTCCTCTATGTATTTCGGGCCAAGTCCAAGTCCATGGCCATTGTAGCTACCAGGGTCAGCTGCGAGAGGGAGAGTCATGCAAAGTGACACAGAGGCACCAGACACAGCACCTGCAGCCAGACCCATCACCTCCCAGAGCAGAGTTGGACATCTGTTCGCAAGGAAGGGGTGTGGCTGTTGGGGGGCTACTAGGCGAGGACTCAGCGGATACCAGGGAGTGCCGACGCATGTACGGAAGCGTTAGTCCAACATAAGGAGTGGAGAATGTGAGTGGGCTGGGGGAAGGGAGAAAACTAACACCAGAGCAGTGAGGGCCAATTCTTCAAAGGGCAAGAATGCCCCGCAGATCCCTTGGCTGTCCACAGGAACCTTTACAAGTTCTAAGTAGGAAGAAGCTGAGGCGATCATTGCACGCTACCTAGAAAAGGGGAGGGAGGGATGGCAGTGGCCGCTGAAGCAGAGGTTTTCACACTTCAGTGTGTTTGCAGGTCGCCTGAGGCTCCCATGAACAGTTTCTGATTCAGTAGGCCTAGGGAGGCCACGAGATTGTACATTTCTTGTAAACTCCCAGGTTATGTTGATGCGGCTGATCAGGAGACCATGTTCAAACCTGACTGGTATGGCTTAGTGGGCTGGGCATCATCCTGCAAACTGAAAGGTTGTAGGTTCAATCCCCAGTCAGAGTACATGCCTGGGTTTTGGACCAGGTCCCCAGTTGGGACATGTGAGAGGCAGCCAATTGATGTTTCTCTTCCTGCCTCCCATCCCCTCTCTCAAAAAATTTTTGAAAAACCTTTTTTAAAAATCAATAAATGAAGAAGAAGAGGCAAAAGATAAAAACCAAGCACTTTGCAGAAGAAAGCCACGAACAGTACACATACAAAAAAATGCTCATCTCGACGACTAATAAACGCCAATAGAACAAGTCCATGTTGTTCTCCTCCTGTCTTACTGGCAGTGAATCAAGAGACTTGCTCTTACCCAGAACTGCCAAGGCTGTGCAGGAACAGGCGTGATCCTAGCTGGCGGGACTTGGAACTGGTGCGTTAGGAGGGAGCTTAATGGTACCCACAGAAACATTAAATGTATGCACCACATGATCCAGTAATTCCCCTTCTAGAATGTATTCTGTAGAAAGATGTACACATGTGTAAAGATATACATACAAGGTTATTCCTTTCAACGTTGCTTATACCAGGAAAAGGAGCAACCTAAATGTCCATCAAAGGATTAAACAAACTGTGATAACATCCACATACCATGTAGCAGTTATAAACCTCTAAGAACTGACATGCAAAGGTATCCATGATGTGCCCTTGCCTGAAAAAAAAAAAAAAAACAATGGAACAGAATGTATGGAATGAACCCATTTTAGGCTATAATCATAGTAGCTGTTATTATATATAAATACATAATTTTTTTTAAGTTCAGAAGGCCATATATTACGAATTACCTCTCCAGTACCTACTGGGACCTGGCCAGGAGCATAGATGCATGAACCGACTGGGTGTGCAATCCGAGGAGATAGTAGGGGCAAAGGGGAACAAAGGAGTATGCCGACTCAGTCGTAGCCACTTGTTGCAATGTGTAACTTGGCCATGACCCTCCCCTCGAGTCCTGCAGCAGCCACTCTTTCTGTTTCAGCCCCAAGATGGCTTCTTGGCCCCTGTCAGCATCGCTTTAGATCCTTTTCAGTAAGTGCTAGGTGACCCTGGAGCTTCTGGTTGAGGGAACCTTCATTGTCCCTCTCCCCTGAGTATGGTGGCATGGGCTCAGTCATGTCACACAAAAAGTCTTAGTGACTGAAATTGAGTAAGATGTTTTTCAGCATTCTACAATTTATGGAGAGTGTTTTGTTTGGGCTTTACATGTTCCTTCATGTTCTGCAAGGTCGCTCTCCACCTCAGAACCTCCAGACTCTTCCAGTATTTTCAGGAAGTCCCACACGGGCCAGATTACCCTCAATCCCGGCATAACCATGTATAGGGTCACTCTTTTCTGTCTCCATAACCCCCTGCAGGGAGAGGGGCCAACACTGTCTCAGCCGTCCTGCAGGAGGACAGCAGGAGATGAACAGCTCCAGGAGGGGAAACTGGAGAACTGATATCCCCCAGTTCTGATTTCTGTCCTGCTTAGCAAAATCTCTGTGCCGCTTCACTTCTCATTTCCAAAGGTGACCTTCAACTTGATCTCCCCCACGACCCTCAGTGTAGACATTGGCCTGGTCATGGAGGCTCCAGTCCAGAGAATGGTTTGGCCTCTGCTGTAGGGTTGCCACATTTAGCAAATAAAAATACAGGACACCCAGTTAAGTTTGAATTTATAAAGCACAAATAATTTCCTGTACAAGTATATGCCCTATGCAAATTTGGGACATACTTATGCTAAAAAGTTATTCATTGTTTACCCAAAATTCAAATTTCGTTCAGCGTCCTCTGTTTAATCCAGCAATTCTTCTCCAGCGGCCTCATGTGGTTCCCCCACCCCAGAAGGGGGACATCTGAAAGTTTAAGGATGATTAGTAGAAGTCGTAAGTGAGAGTTCCCCACAAACAAGCTTGCCCTAAAGGGTCACTTCACCCCAGCCCCACTGAACATCCCCCTTTGCATGTCCCCTCCCTCCTGTCACTTGCTTCCCTGCTCCCGAGCTGGGGCCTGGTGCTTGCCCCTCGGCTTTCTCACTCTTAGTCCTGGCTTTCCCTGCACACACCTCTGCTCCTTTTTCCTCATTTCGTTCTCACTGGTCTATAACATGCAATTAAAGTTTACATATTTTGAGTGTTAGTTATAATTACTAAATAAGGTTTTGTGTTCCTTTCTGTCATTTAAACAGCAGGGGAATTTAACTTTGTGCATGTGTTTCATTTTCCTTTCATTGATAGTGGCCTTAAGTTCATTTTTAGCTATGTGAATCATTGACCTTCACCTTGAGCGGAAAGGTCTCCCATTTCCAGAATGACCTCATATGCATTCCTGAAACAGATGCCAATGGGAAAGGTAGGAGTGGACTATATTGAGTGGGAGGACAATGGAGGATCCTACTAAGTTGAGCCATTCATGGGAGAAAGAGGCTTGGAAGCCTCCTGTACTGCCCCAAAGCCTCGCTTTTTGGAATCGGGCCCAGCTGCCCAAGGTGAGGCGCACTTCTCTCCTCTTCGTGACTGACCGCCTGACCACTTACCAGTGAGAAGCAGCCCCTGATAAACAGTGAAGAACACGCTTTCGGGCTAACGATTGGGACCCCAATGGCCTTCCACTTCTACTCTTTGCCTTTCCCCATGGAAACTAGCACTGGAAAGCCTCTGTGTCCGGGCTTCCTCCCCCAGACAAGTGGGGTGCGGGCGTTTTTCTGAGCTGCTGCTACAGTAGAAACTCTGGTTTCTTGTTGTTGCTGAGGGACTCTCTCTGCCTTTGTTTCTCCGTCTCCGCTCTCCACCCACCAGCAAAGGGACCTCTGCCCATAACCAAGGGGGAGCTTTCCCCTCTGGAAGGAAGACCTCCGAAGGGCAGTGCTATGTTGGAGAGACAGTGGTGATCTTGGGGTCAGAGCCACCTCTGTTCTGAACTGATTGGTTCTATTCTCTTGGCCTCCGTTTCAACATCTTTAAAATGGGGGTAATCACATATTTCACAGAATAGCTATATGAAAATATAAATAAAAACGAATGTAAAAAAGTGAACAAGTTTCCATCCCCAATCCACATGCTAAATGATATTTTTTTTCAGTGCTGGAAACCCAGAAATTTGCTATTTGTTATAGAATCATTTTCATTTACTGAATAGAGAAACTTACCACTTTATTGTGAAGGTATCTTTTTATTGCTTCTATGATAGATTCATGAACACCTAGGTGTTCTTTCCTGTCTTTCAGGCAGGGGAAAACCTGAAAGAGGCTGAGGGAATAGGTATGTCTCCCTTGACATTGTATCATGTGTTTTGATAGGAAGGACTTTGACCTAGGAGCTTGTGACCAACCAGAGGTGTCTTCTCTACCTTGCAGAGGAGGCAGCCGCGTGAGTTAGAGTCCAGCACTTGCCAAATGGCTGTACTACCCAAAGAATTTTGGATCTGCGCTCTCAACTTTGATGGGAATAAAATAACAAAGCCTCACCCACCCAGAGTCCGTTGCCTTTTGCTGAGCAAAGTCATGTCAGCCTCTTAGTGCAGAGGCTGTACCCCAGCTGGAAACCCGATAATGAGCGAGGCTTAAGAATCTGAGCTTCCCAGAGTGTGTGGGAAACTGAGCGTTAGTGGCCACAGCATTCCGGCTCTGATACTTGGACGGAGCTCGTGCATTCCCTTGGTTACAGCCACTTGGGGCTCCAGCCGGCACGGAGGTTCAGCCAGAGCCTTGTCTCAGCAGTCACTGAGGGTCGCAGACCCTTGGGCACCGTAAAGTTCTGTTCAGTCCTCCCCTTCTGAGCAACCCCACAGCAGAGAGAAACAATGAAAGTCAGCCACACCCATGGAAATTCGTGTCAGGGAAAGAAAGCAACAGCAGGATCAAAGCCTCCTGTAACCCAAGAATTCCTCAGCAGCTCCTGTCCCTTCATAATTATGGTTTGGAGACTTGCCAGAAAGCAAAACCACTTAGCATGCCATATTTAACAATGAACAGTTTTCTGTGTTCATAATAGTCACTGTGCAGAGCAAATGGGCACCTTGAACAAAGGGTAGGGTATTTATATGTGTATATAAAATAACACGCACTACCTTAAACTGAAGCATGTCTGCAGGGAAGAATGTGGCACTTCCCTCTGCACTGGTACCTGTTTTATGAGTAAGTTGGAGAAAGACCACATCCCCTGCCCCCATCCCCACCTCCTTCCACTTAAACACACACACACACACATACACACACACTACTTTGTTTAACCCAGAATTTTCCAAACTTATTTAGTAGCCAAGTCTTTTTTACCCTTTTGTTTGGTTTTAGAGTTCGGAGTTTCTTGTTTTAAATATCTACTAACATTCTGAAAAGCCAGTGTCTCAAGGAAATGATGGCCAAAGAGGGTAGGGATCAGGGATTTACACCAGGGGGAAGAGAGAAGACAAGTCCTAAGCCCCACACAAGTCCATGGCGAACATGAGTCCTGGGGCCCAAGTCTGTACATCGGTTTGGAGGCCACCTCCACATGGACCCTATTTCTGTGCCATTGTTTGTTCACTTAATCGTTTATTGGACAAACATTTGTCACTGGGGGAAATTGGAGAAGAATGGCTGCCAGGAGGAAAGTTCATTAGAACTGAACCTTAAAGAATGGGTATAATTTCAGTGAGGAAGGATAGGGAACATTCCAGAAAGACAGGGGTGGCCAAGTGTGCGGCCTGTTCGGGAAAGGAATGAATTAGTATGGTACAAGCCTCAAGTGCATGAGTAGGGTGGGGTGAGATGAACTTTGAATGCAGGGGAGGACCTTTGGGTCAAGCAGGGCTCCGTCACATGCAAGAGATGGGAAGGCTGACACAACCCGCTTTAGCGCAGAGGGGCATATTGGGTCCTGTAAGTGAGAATTCTGGGGCGAGGGCTGGCTTCAGATGTGGTGTAATTTCAGGGCTCAAACAGTGTCCCAGGGACCTAATTTCTTGCCATTCTTCCCACCCCCGGCTCTTAGCTTGGTTCTGTTTTCTGATAGGCTCTCATTTCCTTTGGAGTTGGAAGACAGCTGTAGCAGTCGCAGCTTTTGTATGTGTCGCTAAAGTCTCAGTGCTTTTTAAATGGCTCTAGTTGGGTCCTAGGCCCACCCCAGAACTAATCTCTGACGTGGGGAACGTGATCCCTGATTGGCTTACACCTGAGGCAGGTGTCCGTGCCTGGAGCGGGGGCAGAGTGAATCCTACCCAAGTGACATAGACTAAAAGGTGAATGGGCCCTGGCTGGTGTGGCTCAGTGGATTGACCACTGACCCGCAAACCAAAAGGTCACTGGTTTGACTCCCAATCAGGGCACATGCCCGGGTTGCGGGCCAGGTCCCCAGTTAGAGATGTGCGAGAGGCAACCAATTGATGTTTCTGTTGTACATCGATCTTTCCCTCTCCTTCTCTTCCTCCCTTCCCCTCTCTCTAAAAATAAGTAAATAAAATCTAAAAAAAAAAACCAAAAAAAAAACAAAAAAAAAACGTGAATGGAAGCTAGGCCACAAAAGCAACAGATGTCACTAGACTCTGGAGTGGTAGGCCAAAGAATCTGGATACCATTTGCACCAGAGAACCAGTAAAGGTTTTGAACAAATAAGTAATGTGATCAGAGCTATACATTAAGATTAATTCTGCCACAGTTTAATAGCTGCCATGTGCTTGGCACATGCAAAGGGCTCAATAAATATGTATTGAATGAGAGAGATAAATAGATGGATTAGGGAGAGGATGAAATTAAAGGTAGGGAGCAGTCTTAGGAGGCCATTGTGATAGTTTGGGAGGGAAGTTTAGCAGAGGAAGTAACGACCCATCAAGAAAACCAAGAGGCTCCTTTGTCATGAAATTCAAATAAAGAAAAACTATCAAGTGGACAGGGTTGGTCAGCCATGCCAAACTCTGTCAAAAGGTCAGGTCAAGGGGGATAAGGATTGAGAAAATGTCATAAGAGAGTTGAGAAAGGGTTCGGTAGTGGGAATTGAGAAGCCAACTTCAAAGAGTTTAGAAGGGGGAGACAGGCAAATAAAGGGCCTGAGCGTGGATCCCTCTGTAACCTCATCTGTCTTCTCCCTCACCCCCACTTCAAAAGCAGCAGAAATGTGCTCCTTCGCCTCTACACATTCTTCACACAGCCCCTTACGCCGTCTCCATGAACTTGATCCACCACCATGCCCTTTTCTCCCAGGTGTCTGTAGGGTCTCCTTCTCCATCCCAGAGCTCTCTCTCGTAAATGCTGACATTACTCCTTTACCCTAAAACCACATTTCCTAGACCCTGCTCTGCCTTCAAGCTAATGTTTTAGAAGAATGGTTAGAGAAATTCTGCAGTGGGGAGGACAGCAGTTTGAGTTCATGTTGATTATCCTTTGTAGAAGACAAGATTATCTGTAAGAATAGGTGGTTAGGGAGTGAGATCTAGGGACATGGAGAAAGCCGGATCAGCTTATACAGAGGTTCAATTAGGAGTCGCCACAAAAATGAACAAAAGAATTGTCAAGGGGCGTTGAGAAGCCAGCCGAGATTAAATAGCGAGAATTTATAGAGGGCCTAGTCGGCATACTGTCTCTCTTCGGCTGGAACCTGTAGCTGAAGGTGGAGAGAAGATGAGGTTAGGGAGAGGTGGTTATGGAGCACTGTGGAGCCTGGTAGGCCGAGCTGACCAAGGGGTTGAGGGCTAGGGAGAACATCACTGGTCCAGGGAGCCCAGGATATGCAGAGAGAGGCAAGTGATGGCCATGAGAAGGGCCAGGGTCAAGGATATGGTCAGGATTAGAATAACTGGATAGTTTCAGTGGAATAACTAGAAAGTGAAAACGTTGTATTAGGGATATTAGAGCGGTCATACAGTATAGGAGCCCTAGTGTATAGACCGTGTGGTTTAAATCCCGTACCCTAACCTGTCTCTGTTTACCTCAGTTACAACACGGAGCTCCCAGAACCTGAAAAGGTTGTTCTAATAGTACATATGTAACCGGTACATATTAAGAACTTAGGACAGTGCTTGCACATCGGGCTCAGTAAATGTTAGTGATGATGATGTTCATTTAAAAGTGATGAAAAATCTTAGAATTGGAGATCTTGAACTTGAAATAATTCTAATGACAGATTCTCAGATGCCATCATGGGTATTGTGGGTAAAGTGAAATTGGAGGTAGAAAGTACTGGAGGTTGAAGAATGGTGAAACCAAATGCTGGAAGGGACATCGTCATGGATGCTGAAGTCACCAGTGGGGTGGCAGTGAGTCGTGTCAGTGAGAAAGGCCAGGTCTCTAGTTAAGGTTGATAGGAATGGCGCGGTGGCTGGTATGGCCTTTGAAAGAAGGGAGATCATGGAGTGAGAAGGGGGGGAGGGTTGTCTAGGATGGCGGGGGTGAGGAGGGATGGACCTGAGACTGAAGGAAGGAAGAAGGAGCGAAAGAAGGAACCGCCTCTACTGCAGACTTAGAAATACGGCAGTTCTGCCAGAAGGGGAAAGCAACGGGGAAAATGAAAAATATGGAGAATTTGCTCACCGTAGAACAGATGTTGACTGAAAAGAGCTGTTTTTCCTAATAGCTTTTAAGAAAAACCATTCCCAGAGTTGGGGGGCAAATCTGAATAAGGCATGAGGGGAGGGGAGGAAGTGGAAAGGAGGTTTGAGAGTAGATTCGAGAAAGCCAGTAGAAGGACGCTCTGTTTCCTCACCTTGACTAAGATGTGCAACGTTAGACTGGGCGACTCAGGACTGTGCGCCAGTGCCGGGCATGCCCAAGCTGGACGCCACTCCCCGACGCCTGCCCCCACCCCTCTGCTCTTGCAGGAGGGGGACACAGTTCTGTGTGCGTTTCCCAGAGAGCAGGCCCGGGAGAGCTGGGCTTGGGGGCTTCTGCTTTTAGAGAGCAGATGAACGGCTTTAAAGGAAAGGAAACAGGATACCAGCAAGCTTCCTGGCTGCGTTCTCTTCCAAAAGCACTGCTCTGTAATGTAATTGTGTTCGGACATTTTTTTTGCATGACGTCAGGGAATAGCCTCCCTTAAAAGCTTTCATGAAAAAACACAACTATAAAACAGACTCAGGCAATGAAATAGAAACCAGACGAGTGGGTCTGTGTAATTTGGGTAAAGAGATTTCTCCTTGCAGCTTTGTGATCTGATCTCCACTCTTTGCATAAAATTCTATTTCACGGGATCCACTTACATATGGGTCTTACCTTGCAGGTGCTTTTAGATGTAAAATGTCTTGTTTTATTACTGAATGTGATGAGGTGCAGGAAAGCAAGGGTTCCCTCCTCAGTGGTGGTAAAGACTGCCCTCCTTAAGCTTGTAACCTTTCTAGTCCTCCAAGTCCTAAACGTCTTGTCCTCTGTGAGCCCCATCCCACCGGGGGGAGGGTGGCTCGCCCCGTGCACACCTTCCTCTCTCCACCCCTGCTCAAGGTTAGTCTTCGGGAGCTGTGTCCTAGAGAGCCATACTTTCTGAAGAGGCACTTTCTTACCCATTTCCTTTTCCTTAAAGCCTCAGAGCCATAGAATTGAATTTCCCATCATCCTCTGTTCTTAGCACACTCTCTGACTCCATCTCAAGGAGGTCCTTTCTTTTCTGTATTTTTATTTGTATGGAGGTCAAATTCACCTACCGTTTTAAAGTATACAATTTGGTGGCATTTGGTACATTTATAATGTTATGCAACCATCACGATCTGGTTTCAGAGCATTTGCAGCACCACACACACACACACACACACACACACACACACAGCCCCTGTGATCATTGAGCAGTCACCCCCTCTCCTCCCGTCCCCTCCCAGCCAGCCCCTGGCAGCACCAGTCTGCTGTCTGCCGCCATGAATCTTCCTGTTCTGGAGAGTTCATGTAAATGAATCACATAGTACATGACATTTGTGCCTGGCTTTTTACTAGGTATAATCTTTACATGGTTCCTCCACATTGTAGCACACATCGGCACTCCGTTTCTTTTTCTGCCTGAGTAATTCTGTTGTGTGGACACACCACATTTTGTCTATGCAGTCATCCACTGACGGACGTTTGGATTGTTTCTACCTGTTGGCTGTTACGGGTAGTGCTGCTGTGAACACTCGTGGACAAGCTTTTCTTTGAGGACATGGTTTCATATACCTAGGAGTGGGATTGCTGCATTATACGGTAGTTCTGTGTTCAACTTTTTGAGGAACTAGAGCTCTTTCCTTGATGGACATTCTCCTGGGTCTGCTCAGACCAGAAGTAGTAGGTGGAGACCACCCCATTCCTACTCTCCAAGACACGTTGATCTCATTCTGCTAGATCTGGAAAGAAACCAAGGGAATAAAATTGAGGAACCCGGAGATGCTGGTAATCAGAAGAAAGGCAGTCTTGGTGGGAGTGGGGAAAGGAGAGGGTGCCGAGAGGACTTGGGGCTACTGGAAAGTATTGGACTAAGGCGGCAGGAGAATGAGTGAGACAGGAACTCAGTTGCTCAGATAAAAGAACATGGGAACTTGAAACCCTGTGGCCGGTACGGGTTTGTATCTGGCCCTGCCCCTAACAAGCTGTTGGAGTGCTAATGAAAGAGTTGCTTCTCTGTGCCTCCTTGAGTATAAAATGGCAACAACCATTCTATCTACTTATGTGACCAGATTCTTGTCATCTTGGAGTTTTCCCATTGGGGAAACGTGAGTCCTGAGTAAATTGCTTAGCACAAGACCCTAAGCAAGGGCCCGGTGGGTGGTATCTGCTGTGTGCCCAGGGCGACTGTGATGGTGCTGGGAAGCCACAGACAGCCCTCCCTCACCATCTGTAAACACGGTATGAGTGCCGCGCAGCTGCGAGCAGGGAAAGGTCCCAGTGGGCTGGAGAAACCCCAACCACAGGACCTGGGTCAGGTCCTGAGGGACAAGTAGGTCTGGCTAAGTCTAGGTGAGGAAGAAGATCGGGGGAATGGCGAGTAAGGAAAGCTGTCAGGGAAGGCCTAGAGAGCAGCAGCGGGGAGACCGATGAGAGGAGAGCTTTGGCCAAGAGTCTCAGTGTTCTGGTCAGGAAAGGTAAGGGGCTGGATTGGGGCACCAGGACAGGGGTCTTCCTCAGTACCCTAGCACGGGGTCACAGACTCGCATGCCTGCAGGGGTGAGGTGGGAGGCAGTGGGGTAGTCCCCAGTTAGATGCACAGGCACCTCTGGTAGGGCGTGGCCATTGGTCTTTGCAGGGCACCTGTTAGCACATTAAAATGCAGACCCAGAGACACCAGGTTCTAATTTTCTGAATGTTCAAAAGATACTAGAGATTTGGATTTTTACAAGAAATCTCTTGATTTTTCTAAAAACCACGTGAGCTGTCACAAACCCGTGTGAAGCCTGAACAGTCCTTTTTCACCTCTGTGCAGCCGCTCTGGTGGGTCCCTGGGGGCCGTGGGGCCCCGGAGCTGCGTGTGTCAGTTGGGTGCTGCCTCACGTGTGCTGTCTTTGGAACAGAAAGAAGCAGGAGGAAAGGGGTCCCCCTCGGCCACGTGAGGTTTGAATTCCCCTCCAGACTTAATAGCACAGCCAGGCTGGGAGTGGGGGGAGGGGCTGGCTGACGTCCAAGGACAGCGACCTGGAGCAGTGAGTGGGCGGGCAGCAGGCTCAGTGAGTGGTGCAGTGCCAGCGCTTAGCGCAGTGCACGCTGGGGCTGCTGTGCCCTTGGAGCACTGACCAACACATTCGGTTCTCCTTTGATAAAATTGTTTGAATATTCAGATGAAGAAGAAAGACTAATATCACAAATACCCATGGCCCCCCATGCATACTTCCTGCTGGTTCTTCAAAGCTGGAGGTGCCACCCCTTTCCATTCATTGGGACACTGACCTTTGTCTGGGCCGCTGGTCGCAGGGAGAGGTCACCTGGAGTGCCATGGAGCTAGGTAAAGGCTAAGATGATGATCTTTGATGGCATAACCTCGAAGTGCTGTCCCAGATTGCCACGCCTGGAACCCCACCTCTGGGCACCAGCTCGGATGGCCCTGAGGAGCGGAGAGCCCCAGGCTCTGGAGGTGCAGAGTCAGGAGGGCGGGGTGCAGAGAGACTCTGGCAGCCTCCAGGGGAATTGAGTGGTAAAGTCAGCTGCTGAACTGAGCCCCAGCTCCACACTCATTTCTCATGACTAATTAAAATACAGGCTTTTGCCCAACTGAGGGAAGTGAGGAAGCCTGTGGAGAAGACTGGAAATGATGGCGTTTTCTGGAAAGCCGTAGTGAAACCTGTAAATATTTTCACTTACTAAGAAGGCAGCACAATCACATACTGCCTTTGCCTCCCTCTAGTTCCCCTCCAAACGCCCTGTTCAACGGTCAGGACTAAATGTCACCTCCCTTTGGTCCCAGTCGCATGTGGCCTCTGACTCTCCCCGACCTCCCGAGTTCTCCTCCATGAAGCGCTCCCTCCTCCCACTCTCCACATTTTCCCTCCTTTTCTGTCCTTTCATTACTGCTGGTGGTGGAATAATTAGTCCCCGTCAGACACCGTCTTGGACTGATTCCTGACACTCCATGTGTGTCAGCCTCTGACGAAACTACCTACTCTCTGAAGAACGGGGCTGGGATTTTCCTCCTGTTTCTCACGGTGGGCCCCGCACAGCGGTGACCGATAAATGCCGGCAGGAAGATAAAAAAGCTTGATTTGCTGGGTGAGTGCGTGGGCAAGTTGGATGGAGAGCTGGGTGGGTGGCAGGTTTGAGGGACTTTCCACAGATGCCTAATTCTCCCGAGCTCAGGGCAGGGTGAGTCGGCCCGTCCCCATTTACTCAGCTTCCACGGTGCCGACTTGACCTCTCTGGGAAGGACTAGGAAGGAGACTTGACCAACAGCCTCAGCCTGGAAGGTATCTGCCCCGTGATACTTTAGAATCAGACTGCGGGCTGCTAATCCATTCTGTGCATTGGTTTTCAAAGTTGGCAACATGAACAAAAAAAATCAATGTTAGCATTTGCATTTTCATCGGTAAAGTTGAAAATGACCTCAGAGCCCATGACTTGCGTGTCTACGTGCCTAGAAATGCATGACCACTTCTCTTAGTGGGGGGACATAGGCTGGGACTTGTAGTGAAGCCTGGGTCTTCAGCCCCCAGCCCCACGGCGGGCTGTCATGCAGGCGGGAAAGAAGATGTGCAGGGGAGCAAGGGAGGGTGTCTGCTAGCCCAGCCCCTGCCCTAACAGGCGAGCCCTGGCGCGGCCGGGGCGGCAGCAAGAGGAAGTCTGCACCGCAGCAGCGCTGAAGGCTCTTGTCTGCTCCCCTCCTGTCCAGTCTGACTGACTCACCCATTTACCAGGGTGGGAGGCACAGACTTAGTCAGTTCTAAACGCTCATTTGTTCGCTTCCCAACTTGCTTCCCAATGACTGAATGTTAACGGCCCTCTGTAGGCCTACCATAGACCTACTCGCAGACCGTGCCCATTGGAGGCACTCCCAGTGGGGCCTAACGTATTTCCACTCTTGCTGGGTAGCCAGTAGGAGGTACAGTCCCCAAGATGATTTACTTCTCCACCCCTGGCTCCTGCAGCTTGGGCTCTGGACCACTCCATTGAGCACCCGATAGCCTCGCTGTTGTCCAAGCGTAAGCCTTCCCTTCCCACCTAGGCCGCCAGCTTCCTGAGGACAGGATGTGTCAGCTCCTCATCTTGCATTCCCACAAGCCTTAGCACAGAGCTGGCCACATAGAAGGCCATCAGCACCTACTCCCCGGCTATCTGGGGCAAGGCCAGGCAGTCGCAGCTCCTCCAGGAAGCTTTCCGGGGCCCCTCTCCACCTCCTGACGGCCTGTTTGCCCCACAGAGCCCTCCAACACTGGAGGCCAGGCCCTACAAGCAAGCCTGAGGGCCTGAGGCGTTCGCCCAGGCCCCTCAAGGAGACTTCGAGCCGTTTCAAGGCGGGCACTGTGGGCCGGCTTCCTCCCAGCGACTGGAACCACCCTGGGCACCTGGTGGGTTTTTAAAAACTGTAACAGCTTTACTGAGATACACAATGTACTCACTGTGCAAGTCACCCATTTAAAGAGTACAGTTCAGTGGTTTGTAGCATATTCATAGACTTATGCAACCATCAACACAGCTTTAGGACGTTTCTGTCACTCTGAAAAGAAATCCCGCGCCCTTGACCCTTCATTTCACCTGTTAGTTTCCTGTGGCCGCTGTAACAAACCGCCACAAACTTGGTGGTTTAATCCCACCTACAAAGGGCCTTTTTCCCAAGTAAGGTGACCTTCACAGGTTCCGGGGACTTGACATGGAATCTGTAGGAGGCCATTTTCTCAGCTTTCTATACTCCCCATGCCCCAGCCCAGCTCTCATTCACATACCATAAAATATACCACATTCGGGTACACAGCTGTACCAATTTTAGTGTATTCGTGAGGTTGTGTACCCATTACCGCTATCTAATTCCAGAGCGTTCTCATCAACCCCCAGTGAAACTCTGGGTCTACCAGCAGTCATTCTTCCTCTTCCCCACCCTCCCACCCCAGCAGCCACTGGTCTACTTTCCGTCTCTCCAGTCCGCCTATTCCGGACGTTTCACGTAAGCGGAATTATACAGCATGTGGCTTGGCGGATCTGGCTTCTTTCTGTCACTTAGCACAATGTTTTCAAGGCTCATTTGTGCTGTCGCCGGCACCAGTACTTCATTCCTTTATGTCTGAATTGCATTCCGTTGTGTGGCTACACCACCCCTCCGTCGGTTCCTGCGTGTTTGGTGTTTCCGCGTCCTGGCTGTGATGAACACAGCTGCCCGGAGCGCTCGTGCGCACGTTCTCGTGTGGACATGTGTCTTAGCTGTGTGCCGGAGAGTGGGGGGGCTTTGAGACTGTTTTCCGTTTTACATCCCCGCAGTGTGTAAGAGTTCCGGTTTCTCCACGTCCTCACCAAAACTTACCACCTGTCTTTTTTATTATAGTTCCCCGTGGATTTAGTATTTCACTGTGGTGTTGATTTGCATTTTCCTGATGGTCACTGATGCTAACTAAGCATCTTTTCATGTGCTTAGTGTTCATTTGGAGAAACACCTATTAAGATCCCCTGCACATGTTTTAATTGGGTTTTCTTTTTATTATTAGACTTTAAGAATTCTTTATGGCCCTGGCTGGTGTAGCTCAGTGGATTGAGCGCGGGCTGGGAACCAGAGGGTCCCGGTTCGATTCCCCGTCAGGGCACATGCCTGGGTTGCGGGCCAGGTCCCCGTGGGGGCCATGTGAGAGGCAACCATACATTGCTGTTTCTCTCCCTTTCTGTCTCCTTCCCTTCCCCTCTCTCTAAAAATAAATAAAAATAAAAATAAAAAAAAATAAAAAAAAAAAAAGAATTCTTTATGTAGTCTAGATCCAAGTCTCTTGTCAAATACAGGATTTGCAAATATTTCCTCCAATTCTGTGAGCTGTCTTTTCACTTTCTTAATTGTATTCTTTGAGACATAAAAGTTTTCAGTTTTCACGAAGTCTAACTTTTCTTTTGTTATTTGTACTTTTGATGTCATTTTAAGAAACCATTGCCTAATACAAAGTCACAAAGAAGAAAACGCTCCTGTTTTCTTCTATGACCTTTATAGTTTCAGCTCTTAAATTTCAGTCTTTGATACACTTGGAGTTAATTTTGCATATGTTGTGAGGTCGGGGTCCAATTTCATTCTTTGGTGCGGTGGACGTCCACTGTCCCGGCTGTCCTGGCTGAAAGGACCGCTCTTCGCCTGCCCCGCCCCCAGGGAAGGGTTTGGCGCCCTGGCCACCACTCCTTGGCTCTAAGTACGATGTTCGCTCCCGACACTCAGTTCACTCCGCTGGTCTGCGGGTCTCTGTCCTTGTGCCCCTGCCACACTGTCTTGATACCTTTACTATTAAGTTTTCTTGTAAGTTTTGAAGTCAGCACGTGTGAGTCCTCCAGTTTTGTTATATTTTTCCCAATTGTTTGGCTGTTCAGGCACATGCCATGTTCTTCAGACACACCTATTGCTTGGTCACTTGCTGTCTTACTTCCTTGACAAACCAGCGAGCCTATGAGAGTCTGGCTGGCCTTCGTCATTAGGTGAAAATTCCCTCCTCCTACGCATCAGCCTCCCCTTCACAAGGCATCTGGCCGGTAGAGATGCGGACCGTTCTGGCTGCGCTGTCTGAGTCCAGGACAAGCAGTAAAAGGAGGAACGTGGGGGGCATGCATCCGGCCCCTCAAGCAGGAGATCTAAATTCAACTCCTCGTGCTTCCACCCAGCCCAGCCGTCTTCCCCCTTCCCCCTCATCTCGCGGGCCACTGTTTGGGCAGTCATAAACCTACCTGGGTCCCTCGTGGCCAGCACACCGGCGTTCCTCTCGTGCCTGTTACTCCAGCACTTCCCACCACTGCCCAAGCGTGTGGCAGTCTGGCCTTCCTGCCGGCATCTCTGGTCAGCTCCATGTGCCTTTGATGGACCCAGTAGGAGTGTTACCTGAGCTGCAGGCACTGAATTTGCTGGTACAGGAAGGTTTTTTCTTCCCTGTGGGGCTTTCAGTCCTTGCCTTAAGGAGACAATAACACAGAAGGGTGGGGAGAAGGGGTGAATCAGAGGGCAGATCGTTTACAAAGGTTTCAAGATAAGCAGACCTGCTGCTGGTGCCACAATACTAAGGACTTACAGCTTTCACCTTTCTTCAGAATACAGCCCTCAGCTGGGAGCTTTTCTAATGACTGAAAGTGATAAAACCAAGTCCAACTTCTTCATCTCCATGGGGTGCTGGGAGTGTCTCTCCATTGCCTCTCTGCAGGTAGGGGACAGCCTGCGCACTGAGGTCAGCTTGGCCCAATGCCACCCCTACTGACTGTGAACTTGGACCTGCTTACCCAACCTCTATGAGCACAGCTTCCTCATTTGTTTAATAGCGATACTTCCCTCCCAGTGGTGGGAGCAATCAGGGTTCAATCGAAGGAAAGTGTTTATTATCAACAGTAATGGCTAGTTAACCATTTATTGAATGCTTTCCTTGTGGCAATCCCTATGTTAGTGTTCAAACTAAATTAAGTGGGGTAAAGGAAAGATTTCTTGATCTCCAGAGCCATAAACTGGAATGATTTGAGCATCTGCTATGTGTTTAATCCTATACTGGTCTTCATGTGTATGTTTAATTCTTCGAGGTTTGAAAGAAGCCAATTAATTCTCCCTCCTCCCCAATACAGATTCTAAACCAGCTGAGAATTACCCAGAGGAGTCATGTAGAGATAAAAACAGGGACTGTACTGTAGGTGAAGGCTGGACCAATACCTGTCGCCGACCTGCAGCCAAAGTGCACCTTCAGCCCTGGCTGGTGTGACTCAGTTGGAGCGTCATCCCATAAACCAAAGGGTTGTGGGTTCGATTCCCAGTCAGGACACATGCCTGGGTTGTGGGTTCGGTCCCCGCCAGTTGATGTTTCTCTCCCTCTCTCTAACCCTCCCTCTCTCTCTAAAGAAAGAAAGAAAAAAAAGGAAGAAAATGCACTCCTTTTTGTTTCCCAGTTAAATCCTGGTTCCAAACTGCAGAGACAGCAATATGGAGAACAGGGGAACTGAGGGGCAGGTATCCTGGGGGTTCGTGTGGGGCTCTGAATGCGGTGACATCAGTCCTTTGGCTGCTTCTCGAGTCACAGCTGTGCTCTGTGCAGCCCGTGTAGTCCTGGCTCCGCTAGAGGTCACTGACCCTGCTTACCTCCTCATGAGGACGGCGAGGTCTCTGGAATGCTGCGCTAATTCTCCAAATTGTGCTCTGCATGCACCTTGAAACCTGCTGATTTCAGTTTCTTTATAGCCACTTAACGCTCTGTGACTGTACACAGTGGGTTAACCTGTGTGAGCCCTGGATTCCTCACCTGCGAAGTAAGGATGGTTATACCCAACCCAGAGGATATTGAAGGACTGGAGAGAAAGTACTTGGTTGGGGCCTAGCTCATAGCAGGCCTTCGCAATAAGCCTACACCTGGTTCAACACCATGGGCCTTCCGTTCTAATGCTGAGCCTTCTCCCTGTGTGCTGAGCGTGTCTATGTTGGGGCCAATGGTCAGGAACAGGTCTGTGGGCTGGCGTTGGAAATGTGGATTTGGAAGAGACAAGGTGGGTTATTGAAAGACAAGCACTGGTGCACGGCGGATTCACAGAGGTCCGTTGTCTGGGTGGTGGGATTCCAGGCCCGTTTCAGACCTCCTCCAGGCTCAGGGCGGGGTGTCGGCGGAAATGTCAACACCCCGCACCTCCCTGCAAACCCATATTTAGGACTGTCTCCGGCAAAATTGTGAAGTAAGCGCTGGTTTCCCCAAGGCACCCACTTCCTCTCTCAGCGCCCTTCACCCAGCCAGTTAGGAAGATGAGCATCTGAAATACGAGTTCACTCTAAGCAGAGGAACTGAGTCTGAGCCGACTGCAGCCCGCCTCCTCTTGTACAGCATGTGAACTACAGCACAGTGGTTTCTACATTTGTAGACAGTTGGGAAAAAAATCAAAAGGATATTTTGTGATATGAAAATTACGTGAAATTCAAATTTTATTGAGACATAAATAAAGTTTTATTGGAACACAGCCACAACCATTTGTTTACCTATTGTCTGGCTAATTTCAACAGAGCTGAGTAGTTGTGACAGCCTGCATTATATATCCTCTGGCCCTCTAAGAACAGGTTCACTGCTCTAAGGTGTTAGAGATTCTGTGTGTTATGTGCCCGACGCACCTGCAGTTGGAGGAAGGGACAAGCCACTGGAACTTGGGCATGATGGCAGGGCTGCGGAGGAGACACTGGGCAGGAAGCTTTCCTGATGGCCTTGCACCTACACTAGACAGACTGAGTGTCTAGTCCTGCAGGTGGGGCTGCTTCTGTCCGTACTGTGAGAGGCAGCATGGTAATGGTGAGCTTCAGGCCTGTGACTCTTGCTGTGTAGACAGCAGGACTCAGAAGTGGGTTAATAACTTTTACTGGGCCTGTCCCACCAGCTTCCCTGCCAGGCTGGTGGCAGTGGTTTTACCAGAGGCCCTGCAGTGGTTTTTCCTAGAGTCCTGCTGAGCCTCCCTGGGTTGGCCCTGAGCAGCACATTCATCTCTCGCCTCTCTCTCATTTCCACAGAATTTGCCTTCTGCCAGGTGGATGCCTCCATCGCCCTGGATCTGGCCCTGGTCGTGCTGTGTGACCTGCTCCAGCAGTGGGACCAGCTGGCCCCTGGGCTCCCAGTCCTGCTGGGGTGGCTGTTGGAGGAGGATGACCTCCCGGTCTGTGTGGAGAGCGACCATCAGGTAGTCGTAGGGTCTCAGGGCAGTGGAGGCATGGGTGGAGTGACCTACACCCACTGGCTGCAGCACCTAACGGCTTCCTCAGGCCTGATGTGCCTGCAGAAACAGTGCTTCTGCGTGCTCAGCGCAATAGCCAGCTAGGAAACTCTCCAAATGGCTGTGGCAGCCTGCTGGGGGCTGCTGGGGCAGCGCTCATGCTGGCTTTTGGGGTTCTGGTCTATGCAGAGAGAGGGCTTTGAAAGAGGCTCCTTGGAAGTTGAGAGGTGAATTGTAGAGAACCCTTACTAGTCAACATTGGAGGAGTCAGGGGCTCCCCTTGGTAACGTCTGAACGTGAAACATTTCCAGAGAATCAGGGCCCTTCCAGGGTGTTTGCTGCTTGAAGAAAACTATTAGCCTCTCCTGGTGAGAGACTAGTCAACGTACAGGAAAACCGAGGACTGAGACGAGCAGCAAAGGCATCTCGAGAACTTAAATTCGTATCCACCAGTGTCTGGCTCAGATGCCCTTCTTGGCATCACCAGCAGGCTGGGAGTTCCAAAAGCAGCCTGTTTATGGGAAATTCAGAAACAAGATGAAGTGTCTGTGATAAAATGACCTTGCAAATGTCCAACGTTATAGAAATTTGGTTTCATACTGAGAGACTAGTTAGTGTCTCGAGTTTGGTAATTTGCCGTTTGTTCTGCTGCTGACAGTTCCCTTCCTCCCTCCTCACTGATTCCTAGATGTACCTTTTAGGTCTAGAGCACGCTCCCATGTTGAGGTCCCCTTTTCAGCACCAGGCCCCCAAAATATCTTGGCTTGGAACCACAAACACATCTTTATCAAAGGTCATGTTAAGTCTAGAGGAAGAAAATTCCTCTCCACTAGAGAAGCACAACAAGTGAAAATAGAAGGTGACCTTCAAGGCTGCAAGTGGTTTGTGTATCTGCTAGTGTTGACAGGCAAGAGCGGCCCCCTCTCTGCTGGGGGAGGGGACACACCTCTTCCGTGGCCGGTAGGGCTCTGATCTGGACTGGGGCTTGTGAACATCCCCTGGAAGGTTGACTTTTGGCTTTTTCATTTGATTTAGGTGGAAGAAGACTACCTGTTTGAAAAAGTAGACATCAACTTTTGGGCTGAGACCCTGATCTTTGTAAAATACCTCTACAAGAACCTCTGTCGTCTCCTCTCCAAGTCCAGCTCGCGTCCCCTCAGCCCTGACAGGCTCAGTCATCTTCAAAGGACAGTGTCGGAGCAGCGCCACCTCCTTTCCCAGCTCTTGCAAGGGCTGCCACCAACTGCTGAGTTTTTGAAGACAGTGGAGTTCACGAGATTGCGCATTCAGGAGGAAAGGACTTTGGCTTGCCTGAGGCTGCTGGCCTTTCTGGAAGGAAAAGAAGGGGAAGACACCCTAGTTCTCGGTGCTTCGGAGTCTCCAGCAGAAGCAAATCAGTTAACTCTTCCAGGAACAGAAATGGCTTGTTGAATAAAGAAGACTTTGAGGGGGTGGGAGCGAGGGTGGATTAGTCTGCATTAAACCTGCCGGAAATGTGTTGAACATAAATTCAGATATTTTTTTTCCCTTCATACCTCCCTGACTTCTGTGAGGCTAGTTTTCTTACAGAGGGGTTTTTCTTCAGTTCACTCAGTCCAGGTAGCCTGGTTTATTGCAGCTACTGTAGGAAGTGAGTCTACCACGCTGAATATTCACTCTGTTTCCAGGTGCGGGCCACCTGTGGGTCTGAATTAGCCTTTCTCGCCTGTCCCCCAGGACCTCTACCGTCCAGCCACAGCCAGCCTGCGTCTTCTATGAATCGACTGCACAGAATTGGGTTTTGACACATGATTTCCAGCCCGCCCCCTACCCCAGCCTTTTTTATTTTTTTATTTTTATTTTTTGGCTCGATGTAGGAGCTGGATTTGTTGGCAAACAGCCCATTTGGTCAGAATTCCAAATTTTATTCCATTTTAGCTAAAGCAGAAATATGTTCCAACTGTGGGATCCTGAGAGTGTTAAGGATAAACTTCGTACAAATAGTTTTGTTTTTATTGCCTGCATGTGAGTCCTGAGTGACCTACACATGCCATCCTAATTATTAAAAGAGCCATTGAGAGCTCCTACCCCCCAAGAAAATGTTTGTGCTGATGCTAGGAGACCCGACTTTGCTGCCCAATGAAAGCATAGAGCCTTGGCTGTTAGAAGGAGCCTGAGGAAAGGAGAGCCAGAATGAATGATGTATTTTTTGATGCCTACACTGTTTACTGTCATTTTAGTCACAATAACAAGAAGTTTCTCGCTTAGGATGCCAGGCAACACATTTATACATTTCAGTAATTGAATCTAGAAACTGTAGGGTTTTCTGCCTTTCCAAGCCCAGCCCACTTCCACAGACACCCAGCAGGTGTCGCTCTTGCACACATTTTGCTGCTAGTCCTGTGTTTCCCATTGATTTGCCATTTTTAAATTGTAATTTCAAAGTGTAACCTGCAGGCAGTTATCTTGAAATTCATAGCTTGGATGGGTCATAGCCTTATCAACATTCATTTCTTAAAAGATTTTATTTATTTATTTTTAGGGAGGGAGAAAGAGGGAGAAAAACATCGGCGTGCAAGAGAAACATCAGTGGGTTGCCTCTCACACAAACCCCCTGACCCTGGGACCTGGCCCGCAACCCAGGCACATGCCCTGACTGGGAATCCAAACAGCAACCTTTGGGTTTGCAGGACAGCACCCAGCCCACTGGGCCATACCAGTCAGGGCCACAGTGATTTTTCTTCCTGGTCATCTGAATAAGCCATTTCAGCAATAGTGTATAAACTTGGTCCAGCTTTTAGGATCTGTAAATATTTTTATATACTCAGGTAAGCAGTCACTTAGAATTATATTATTGATGTTTGAGGGTCTGAAGGGGCAGTTTACAAGGGAGAGAGTTTGGTATGATCACTTCCTAACTGCAGAAAGGGTTATATTTCAGATATAATGTCTCTTTGAAAGAAAATCACCTCCTAACACTAAAAACACAGCCGTGTTGGAAGTATAAACAAAGGACTCTATAGGAAGAGGCCCAGAGAAAAGTTAACTTTGTGTCCAAAGTTTTGTCCTAAAGAGAACAGGAAATTCTCTGGGTGGTTTTGCACCATTCAGGTCAAAATGTGTTTTTGTTTTGTTATTGGGTGGTGGTGGTAGTAGTTGTTTGTGATCCTGGATTAACCTCCTGGTTAGGTATGCTGTAGCCCATCCACATCTGATGGAAAGTGGTCAGCCTAACATCTCTTTTGCTCTGAGAAGACTTGGCTGGTAAGAAGTCAGGGAATTGTTGGCATGTGCTCATAGCCATGGCAGAATATCATGACATTGACCCCAGCAAAGCCCAGCATTCCCTTTTTTCTCCATTTAAAATGAACTAAAAGCAGTTACATAATAAAAGTGTTTTGCACCAGCAGGTGCTCTGTGCCAAAGCATGTTTATATGGCACCTCCAGAATCCTACCAAGCCTGCAAAGTGGGTGCTCTCATAGCTGTTGACTAGGAGGAATTACCCCAGGTTTTGACCTTGGCTGGCATGGCCGGCCTGGGAGGGCAGCAGGGACAGATGTGCCATGGTTCTGTATCTGAACTTTTGTTGCTGACCTGCAGTAGCAGTCAAAAGGAGGAAAGCAGCCTAGGGAAACGGGACTCTCACACTTTCCCTGATTCCCAGAGAAGCTGTGGGATACCTCCTGTCAGGGCCACCCTCAAATTGTTTTTTGGAGTTATTTCAACAAAGAACAAAACAGAACAGTCAGGATTCTGGGAGCATCAGCCACCGAAGTCCAGCCTTGTCTAGGGCCCAGAGTAGGCTGGGTCTGTCCTAAGAGGTCACTTCCCTGGAGTCCAAGATTTGGTGCCCCCTAGCTCTGCATTCATAATTCTGCGGACCTCTACCCATCTGGCCATAGCCCAGCAGCCTGGCTTCCTCAGTTTTTTATTTATGCTTTGTAAATTTGTTTTAATAAATAAGATGGATCACATTTGTTTATCTTTTAAACACCTTTAAGAACCCATTTGCACCTTGACAAAGATGAGGAGTAAATCAGGAATTGTCTTAGTTTTACCAGAAAACCAAAGTACCAAAGAGTACTTGGTACACAAAAACTAGGTGATTTGCCTAAAACCACATGGCTTGCATGGGCAGAGTCTGAACTCCAAACCCTAAATTTCTGACCCTAAAGTCCTTGCAGCCGTCCCCTGACTCCAGGTCCCCGGGTAGGTGTGGAGGGAGTATAGCAGTGGTTACTTCATTCAAGCTGAACTCTAAGGAGTCCAGTTCCTCGATTGCCAGGCCTAGCTTGTTCCCTTCCAGGTTAACAGAGGAAATGAGCTCCTACTGGAAATGAGGGCAATGAAACATAAGAAATCAGATCAGTTTGGGAAGGGAGCGTGGATCCTGTAGCTTCCTTCCCTGATGGACACTACAAGATCTTCCAACTTAGGCCCAGCTGCAGCCTAGGCTGCCAGGTATGCAAAATCATGGGCCGGGCTCTCGCTTTTTGACAACATACTTATAGATGGGGAGTGACAAGTGTCCTGCACCAGACCTTTTATCTGCCCGAGTGGGACTGTCAGCAGCTTTAGCTTCACTGGGCGCTAGGGGGTGTGTCTGCCCCATACCCGGAGCGTGCCCGTGGCAAAGCGTTTCCCAGCACAAGATTCTGGGGGGTGGGGCTGGCAAAAAAACTGCGGCGGTGGGGGGGCGGGGGGGGGAGCGAGCTCATCATCTGAGTCCTCAGTGCCCAGCCCTGCCCAGCTGCTGGGGGTCAGCCTCAGCCAGAGTCTTCGGCTCTGAAGAATGAGCAAAGGCGGGAAGGGAAAGGGCTTGGAGGGTGCGTCAAGCCAAGCCTGAGGCGGGCAGGGGAACTGGCTGGCAGCTGCATCCCAACCCCCGGAGGGCTGGGGAAGGCCGGACTGACCAGCAGACAGACGGTGTGGCGGGAAGTCGCCTCCATGCCTGTGTGGCTCTGCAGTCCTTTCCTCCCGTCCTCCCCCGCCCCGGGGCGCCCAGCGCCTTTGGCCCTGGCTCAAGGTCTTGTGACGTGATTAGCAAAGCCAGCGCCTCGTCCTCCGACTCTTAGCCCTATCCCGCAGGCCCGGGAGTTCAGTCCCTGTTTACTGCAGCCTGGGCGGGGAGCGGGGCGGAGAAAACAGCCCGAGCTCCTCCCGACTCGAGTGCCGCGGCAGCCGCGCGCATCGCCGCCCCCACCCCCACCGTGTCTCCACGTGCAGTCAGGATAGAGCCTCCACGCACTGTACTCAGGCCCAGAGCCCCCCACCTCAACCCGCCCTACAGCCGCAGAACCCTTTGCAAACCAGTGGGGCCGCGCGGACTGTTGCATTTTGCAATTCCCGCGCCCGCTATAAAACCCAGGGTGGGACATAAAAACTCCGCGATTTCGCCTAGCAGGATCGGGCGGGGAAAGACACGTCCAGGACTGCAAAACCTCGACCACGTTAAACGTGCTGGGGATTTCCAACGGTGCAGCCCTAGAAAATGGGAGCCGTATCTTCCCGCCGCCACCCAGCAGCACCCAACTGGCCCAAGCTCTCTGAGACGCCCGGGGCACTGCGGTGGCCTGCCCCGCCCCGAGGCCTCTTCGCCCCCTCCCGCAGAGGAAAAAAATTGGCGGCGGCCAATAGGAAGCCAGGGAGGTGTCTGACGTCCGCTAGCCGCGAGCCGCCGGGCGGCGTTGCCTGGAGACCTCGGCGGGGTAAGAGCTCTGTCCCCTCCCCCGGCACGCCCCAGCGGCTGCCGAGCAGTGGGGCTCTATATAGTGCGCGAGCTCGCGGGCCTGCGAGTTCCAGCAGTTTGCGATCTGCCGTCGGCTCCGCGCGGGGGGCGGGCCGGGCACCCCGAGGCGCGGAGAAGCGCTCTTTGCTTCTCTTTCCTTTTCCCCCACGCCGTACTCTTGGGCACCCCTCAAACCAGTCCACTCTGCTTCCCTCTCCCGCTTTTCTCGTCCCCAGCCAACTTTCTGTCCTTCCCCCGCCCCTCTCCCGTTATTCGTCGTGGCTCGAGCTCGGCCGCGCCGCCCCGAGGGTTCCTTCGGACCTCCCTGCCTGCAACTGCGACCATTACAGAATCCAGAAACATGTCGACCACACTTCTTTCCGCCTTCTACGATATCGACTTCTTGTGCAAGGTACGCGGGGGAGCAAGGAGAGAGAAGGCGGGCAAGCAGGAAGCCCCTCGAGTTTTCAGACTTTGCTTTCTGCCTTCAGCTTTTGGGGGACCCCTCTCCACCTTGACTTTTAGGGTGGGGAAAAATCGCCGAGTTTGTAGAGGTTGTTGCTTGTGCCTTGTGGGCGGGGAGAAGCAGGGAGGGAGGAAGGGCTGTAGGGAGCGGCTGTAGCTGTTTAGTTTCTAACCGGCCGACTGCGGCCACGCTACCCGGGACTTCCCGGACCGAGTTTGCGCCGCCCAAGCCGGCGGCCCACGGGCTGAGGATCACGTGTCGAAACCCAGCGCGGCCTGGAGTGGGAGTCCGGCTCCTACCAACGCGAACTTGATTTTCTTTTTTCGCGTGTATGGGCGGGCGGGGGGGGCGAGTCGAAATTCACAAAAAAGGAAAAAGAATCAGAAGACTGGCAGTTACTCTACAGCTCGCCCCAACTTTTTCCTCCTTTACTCTTTTTCATCCCTTCCTCGCCTCCCTCCTTTTAGCAGACGGAGAAATCCCTGGCCAACCTCAATCTGAACAACATGCTCGACAAGAAGGCAGTGGGGACGCCCGTGGCCGCCGCCCCAAGCTCGGGCTTTACCCCGGGCTTCCTCCGACGGCACTCGGCCAGCAATTTGCACGCGCTCGCCCACCCTGCGCCTAGCCCTGGCAGCTGCTCGCCCAAGTTCCCGGGCGCGCCTAACGGCAGCAGCTGTGGCAACGGAGCTGCCGGTAGCCCGGCCTCCTACGGCACCCTCAAGGAGCCGTCGGGGGGCGGCGGCACCGCCCTGCTGAACAAGGAGAACAAATTCCGGGACCGCTCTTTCAGCGAGAACAGCGAGCGCAGCCAGCACCTCCTGCACCTGCAGCAGCAGCAGAAGGGGGGCGGCGGCTCCCAGATCAACTCGACTCGCTACAAAACTGAGCTGTGCCGGCCCTTCGAGGAGAGTGGCACGTGCAAGTACGGCGAGAAGTGCCAATTCGCACACGGTTTCCACGAGCTGCGCAGTCTGACCCGCCACCCCAAGTACAAGACAGAGCTGTGCCGCACCTTCCACACCATCGGCTTCTGCCCTTATGGGCCGCGCTGCCACTTCATCCACAACGCGGATGAGCGGAGGCCCTCGCCATCGGGGGGCGCCTCCGGGGACCTGCGCACTTTCAGTGCGCGCGATGCGCTGCACCTGGGCTTCCCTCGGGAGCCACGGCCCAAGCTGCACCACAGCCTCAGCTTCTCAGGCTTCCCGTCTGGCCATCACCAGCCCCCTGGGGGCCTGGAGTCGCCGCTGCTACTCGACAGCCCCACGTCGCGAACGCCGCCACCACCGTCCTGCTCCTCGGCCTCGTCCTGCTCCTCATCAGCTTCATCCTGCTCATCTGCCTCAGCGGCCTCCACGCCCTCTGGCGCCCCGACGTGTTGTGCCTCCGCTGCGGCGGCGGCAGCAGCAGCGGCAGCCATCCTGTATGGCACGGGGGGCGCAGAAGACCTGCTGGCACCTGGTGCTCCATGCACTACTTGCTCATCTGCCTCGTGTGCCAACAACGCCTTCGCCTTCGGTCCAGAGCTGAGCAGCCTCATCACGCCACTCGCCATCCAGACCCACAATTTCACCGCGGTGGCTGCTGCCGCCTACTATCGCAACCAGCAGCAGCAGGGCCTGGTGCCCCCAGCACAGCCCCCGGCGCCACCCAGCGCGCCCCTCCCTGCCAGTGCCACCGGGCCACCCTCACCACCCTTCAACTACCAGCTGCCATGCCGCCTGTCCGAGTCACCCGTGTTTGATGCGCCCCCTAGCCCTCCTGACTCGCTGTCTGACCGTGACAGCTACTTGAGCGGCTCCCTGAGCTCCGGCAGCCTCAGCGGCTCCGAATCCCCCAGCCTCGACCCCAGCCGCCGTCTGCCCATCTTTAGCCGCCTCTCCATCTCCGATGACTGAGGCAAGAGGGCGCCAGGGAGGAAGAGGAAGGGAAGACCGATTCTGGGGGGTGTTGGAGGGTGCCCCTGCCCTCTCGCCCGTGCTTCTAGGGAGTTGGGGAGGTGATAAAAAGGCCACAAGCAGACTGCAGGCTGGACCGAGCACTTGGACTCGAACTTGTGTGCCAGGAGGGGCCCCGCCCCTCCCCTTTCGGTTTCCTCTTGTTTTTTTTTTTTATTATTATTTTTATTATTATTACGAAGTTTGATTCTTGTTGAGCAAAAAAAGCCAACGATCTTTTTGTATTGATGAACAAAATATTCACAACTGGGCAGTTGTGATGCGAATAGAACAAAAAAACACACATAAACTTTCTAAACTTCTTTTGGTCTCATGAGTTCCGGGCTTTAGGAAACATCAGCCCAGCACCAGCAGCTACCGACCACCATTCCGGGTCTTCACTTGAAAAGCATTAGTTCCAGTCCAGATGTGGGAACTCTTACCTTGAAAGAAGTTCCCTCTTGTCGTTTGTCTCAAACCAGTGTAAACACACCAGCCAAACCACCACCTTGCTAAACTGTAGAAGCTTTGAAAATTGAATATTCTGCCAAGAATATGCCTTGATAGTAGGTTCCATAGGCTTGTTTTGGTTTTGTTTTTCCCCTGAGTTCCATGTGTCTGGAAAAAACCTTGCATTCCAAAGTTTCCTACTGGGTTACTGGTTTTGTTGCCCCCACTTGGTGGGTGTTTAATCTAGAACCGTGTTGTCTGCTCTCTCTGGAAGCCTTGGGCAGGCCTTAGTTTGTAATTGTTGGTGAAAACTGCTGAATTTTTAGCTGTTTTGAGTTGATTCGCACCACTGCACCACAACTCAATATGAAAAAACTATTTAACTTATTTATTATCTTGTGAAAAGTATACATTGAAAATTTTGTTCATACTGTATTTATCAAGTATGATGAAAAGCAATAGATATATATTCTTTTATTATGTTAAATTATGATTGCCATTATTAATCGGCAAAATGTGGAGTGTATGTTCTTTTCACAGTAATATATGCCTTTTGTAACTTCACATGGTTATTTTATTGTAAATGAGTAAAAAAAATCTTAATTTAAGAGATTGTAATATTTATTTCATTAATTTCTTTCCTTGTTTACGTAAATTTTGAAAGATTGCCTGATTTCTTTACAGAAATCTTTATCTTCATGCTGTGGAAGTAGTTTAAGGAGTATCTCAAGAGTTTTCTTAGAATGTATAATGGTTGCAGCCCATCCAACTTTAAAGAAAACGCAACCACATACCTTGCAATCAGGCTTAAATGTGGCATGCTTTTCTCATTCCAACTTTATAAATTAGCAGAAAGCGTTTTTGTTTGCTTATTCCACCAGATCTACTGTGACATACTCTGCTTATACAGACATGTAGCAATAACGGAGGTAGTCTCTCACCAGTGCCTTGAAAGGGCCAGAACTAGCCTTAAAACTTCCTCAACCAAATAAGTATTTTGTCTATTAGTGCTTGAGAGAATTTGAATGTAGGATGGGTTCAACTGCACAAAAGAAGATTTGTACCACTTTTTTTTATATAGATTAAAGTGAAGAGGTCACCTCTTAGTGCTAAAATAATAGTATGTATTACATGAATATGCCTTGTTTAATTACAAGAAATTCCAAAACTTGTACACATTTTTTTTTTCCCGTGTAGAAAGGCAGGAACACTTCCCCGAACGGTGGGTGAGTGAGCAGTAGGTTTAGTTCGTACGGACCTGGGACAGTTGGAGCACTATGTGTGTATGTATGCGGGACTACTTCAACAAAAGCAGGTGTTCGAATGTAACAGGATAAGTCAACTTGAGTTGTAATATATTTTGGGGAATCAGTTCACTACAAATTGTGACTGTAAACATTGTACTGTAAATGTTTTGTAGTTTCCCCCAATAAAAATTTTGGGAAAAAAAGTATGCATGTGTCAGATAGCATTTTTTATTTTTAAGGGAACTTTGAGCTTCCCGTTTGATCAGAACTGGCCTGGGTCTCGGGTTGGGGGCTATGATTTAGTGAGCTGGCAGAGCCTGCCCCTCCATATTTTATAGTAAGCTCTTCAGCTGAAAAGTAATTATTTGGACTGTCAAGGGCATTAGTTAGCTGTTCCCCTTGGTAATAAGATGCATCTCAGTGTTGGCTGGTGGTGAGGCCTGGCAGAGAGGCCCGAAGGGGTGTGGCTCGCTTGTGAGTCACCAAGTGGATCACGTGTCTGCAGTGGCAGCTGAAGGTCCGATTTTTTCTGCTGGGACGCCTGGAGAACAACTGCTGGGGTGGGGAAAGGAAAAGGGTCTTGCCTGGCTGCGGGCTGCAGGTCCTTAAAGCCCTAAACTGGAGGTGGGGGCAGGGGCACTGGTTAGGCCTGGGGCTTGCCTGGACTTTGGAAAGCCTGGTTGTGTTCCTTGCCCAGAGAGGAGGGAAAAGGACAGAAGATTAAGCAGGTTAAACTTATATCTGGGTAACGTTTGTTTATGCGGACAGCTTCCGCTGGGAGTGAGAGCGGCACACTTATTATTTATGCAAAAGGCCTAGCGTCTGTGCTTCAGATCACTGAGAGGCCAGAAAGCAAAGGCAACCTAGGCCTCTAGAAAAAGGCAGGAAAAAAATCCTAGCAGTTTGCTGATTCCCAACATAGTTGAACAAAACCTTAGTACCTTTTTTTCCCTACAATCACTTTAAAAATGTAAAAAGCAGGTTCATAAATCATGTTTTTTCCTTCATCCTCCTCCCTCTACCCACCCACTCCTCAAAGTTCAGACACTTTTTCCGAAGTAGGTAAGAGATTTAGCAAGTTTGTTTTATCTACAGCAGCTGGGCTCTATCAACCAATCCTCGCACCCCGCTCCGTGTGTCTCACAGCTGAGCTGGTAGGGGTGGGGAGCGTCCGCCGGCCCCACCGGGCTTTGGGCAGCTGTTTCACGTTAACGATGATTGCGTTGGTGTTAGCTGGAGCGTTTCGGTGCTTGGCGCACGCTGCCAAACGGGATGAGGAACAGTTTCAAAGTTCTCCCAGATGCCCGGCCCTTGGCCGAGGGCCTCCGCGGTGGGGGAGGGGAAACCCAAGGCCAAGGAGGGCTCGCCGGGGAGCACCCTGCGGGCTCCCTGGCCTCCTCGCCGTGAAGAATGTGCGATGAGGAGGACAAGTCTAAAAAATGTGGTGCTATTTAGGCCAGGCTGCGTTTCAAAGGCCTTGTTTCCACTTCATTCCAGAACTTACTTTTCTTAAACAAGCACTTTTGATCAGCTGGAATGTCAGACTTCTTTTGGGGGTAAGCCACATGTATTTTTCAGAATTGGTTTGTTTGCAAGCCCCACTGCTACGATCTGATGTTTTTGCATTTTAGGCCCAGTGGAGCATGGAAGGCTGGGGGGAGTCATTCAGAAATTTCCTCTTGCCGCAGATCAATGAAGGGTATGTGGGCCATTGTCTCCCAGCGGCTGGAATTCACAGCAAACAAAACTCTCAACTATTGCTTGATCACCCTCAGTAAAGTTTTTACATAAGTTAAAGGAAGGAGAAGTAACAAACGGCAAGTAAAGACAAGCCAGGATTTCTATCACAGGCTGGGGAGAGGAACTAAAACTGACTCTTGGCTCTCAAACTCGGTTGCACTCAAGATAAAATTCTTCTGTAGTCAGTTGTGAAAATGAGCCCAGAATGTGATGGTTTAGAATGTCCTAAGAGTGTGGCATTTCCAAAGACTGAAAAACGAAGGTGTTTTTTAAACAACCCAATTAGTGTGCACCACCTTCTAAATTATTTCAGAGAAGGGATGCATGCGTGGACATATTTTCCACCACTCATTCTGTCTGAATCTACTGCTGAGGGCATAAAAGGAAAAACACACACACACACACAAAAAACTATTGAGAAGGCCAAAGCTCCGCACCGCCCATGGGAATAGATGGAGGATTGTGAGCGCTGCAGCAGCCCAGGGACCCGGATGAAAGGGCCATGCCTGGGAGGGCCCAGTGCAGTTTGGACTAACAGGCACAGCTCCTGGCTGCAGGATTTTAAATTCTGCCTCCGGGGTGGGGGGGTCTCAGCAGACCTCCCCTAAGCTGGATGTGTGCAGCAAGAAACCCCGCTAGAGAGCATTTGAACCTGGAAGGAAACTGTCCCCAGGCACTTGCTCTTCTTCAGTTTTGCTTGTGGTGACAAGAGTGAGGGCAGATGTGACTGTTTTGAAAGCGGAAGTTGGGTCTCTGTGCCGTCCTTGGCTTTGTGAGTTAGTGGGAGCCGGCGCAGCCCCTAGAGGCTAAGCCGAGGCCAGGCTTACCTTCCATCAGGGGCCTGTAGGCACTTTCCATTGTTGTTGCCTCATTTAATTGTGTTTATTTTTTCTTGTTCGCACTCCAGGAGACATGCAGACCTGTGGCCATCCAGGGCAGGTCCAGTTCCATGCTGCTGGCGAGGCCAAGGCGGGAGGGAGGAAAGAGGGAGGGCCAGGGAGGAGCCAAGGCCTGGCAGCTGGACAGGCCTGCCCAGGAGGAGCCCTGCGGGGAGGAGGTGGGTGGGGGCCTGGGCTGCAGGAAGCCACATCACCTCCAGGGCCCACACCTGCCTAGGTGCGTTCTTCCACCCTCCCCTGACAGTCTGTGCTAGACCTGGAAAGGGTATGTCTGTGTGTGTGGAGGGGGGTCTGTGGGGTGTGTGTACCTGTGTCCTTGTCTCTCCAGTCGAGTGTGCATGTGTTTGTGGGTGTCGCTCTGTGCTCGCAGGTGCTCAGGGGGCCGTCCGTGGTGCTCCCGGGGAACAGTCCTGGGATATGCGGCCCTCTGTGGATGTGTGGATCTGCGTGGCCATCGGTATGTGTGTGGGTATGAGAGTTTGTGGGTGCGTGTGGAAATCTATGGATTGGGGTGTGTGTTGCCGTGTGTGTGCCTGTGGGAGTGTGGACGTGGGCTTGGGTGTATCTACTGCTCTGTTGTGGGGGGTACGGGTCTGAGGGTGGCTCTTGCTCTCTGTGTATAGGGTGTGTGTGGGCCCAGGTGTGAGTGTGGGTTCGGGTGTGTCCGTTGCTGTGGGAGGCTGTGTCTGCGTGGCGGACGCCGTGTGGGTAGGTGTGTGGGTCTGTGGGGTGTGAGGGAGGACCCGGCAGTGCTGCCGTGTGTTTGGGGCTGGCTGTGTGTGTGTGCGCGCGTGTTTGTGTGGGGTGCGGTGTTAACAACACCTACAGAGGAAAAGCAGCCCTTTTTAGCAGGCCTCTTTCAAGTTAAAAACTGCTTTCAAAACCCGGAAATGATGTCTGGGCTGTCATCCGCTTCCTGCAGGGTGGCAGGCAGAGTGGGGGGACAGCACACAGGCCTCCGGGCCGCAGGGACCCCAGACCCACCTTATTGCAGGGCACACCTGCCAAGGACAGGCCTCCGGGGCCTGACTCTCGGGACATATTTAGAAACAATTAATTCTTGGTTGGAGGAGGAAGGGGCCCATTTATTTTCATCTGTGCAGAAATAGCTCTTGTCAGATAGGAGTTCTTGTGCCCTCTGGAAGAGAGGCAGTTCGGAAATAGAAGGAAAGATATTAAAGACTTTAGGCAGACAAGAAAACTCCTAAACTCGCTGAAACCAAGTTTAAAATATTTCTCTAAAAATAAGCTCTGTTTTCCTTGTGGATTCCTCTGGCAATAGGGCCCTCGTGTTGGGGTGCTTAGCTGGCCTGGGAAGCCAGGCGGAATTTTTTAAAAAGCAAGTGTTTCCCAGCTGTGGCCTTGGAAAGTTCTCTGTTTTCCATTTATTAAACTCCTAGTTTCCGGCTAATTAAAATTATTTTCAAATAAAACTCCCTGGCCCAGCAATATTTGATGAAACACAGAATTCCCACTGAACGCCCCCCAACACTGCAGGAGGTCTGGCCGGCTGTGGGGTGGCCTGTGACCCCGCCACCCGGCCAATGCTGGTTCTACCAGACGGAGGGAAGCTTTTGAAATGCACACCCAACGCCTTGTCTTACCAAACCCCACCGCTCCTGTGGTGACCGCGGTGAGAGGCTGCTGGTGGCACAGTCTCCGAGCCCTGCGCCACCTGAGAAGGGGTCGTGGGTCACTGAGAACCTGCCGTTTCCTTTCCTGCAACCCTGAGCAAAGAAGGGGTGTGTGTGGTGATGCTGTGCTCCCTGGCCTGACTACTGTTGGAGATTCGGACCCCGTCCAGCCAGTGTGCCAGGACTTTATTGAGCACCCACTGGATGCCCAGACTCCCAAGGCAACATCTTGTGAAGATAGAAAATCAGAGGCCCTGCCAGCAGGAGGCATGGACAGCTGAGGCCAGAGGTGGTGTGACTCCAAGTTGCTGGCAGGTATTGAGTCCGGACATCCCACGTGTGGGATGCTGGGACTGCTGGCGGGACCCTTCATTCATCCCACCGATAGCTCTGATGGTCTGGTAAATGCCCGCGCAGGGGTAACAGATGAGCTGGCAGACACCATCCCTGCCTTCATGGAGTATACACAATGTTTTCAAGGTTCATGCATGATGTAGCTTGAATCAGGCTTCATCCCTTCGTGTGGCAGCAACACACTCTGTTATACGAACATACCACATGTGTATTTACTCCTCAGTTGAAAGACATTGGAGTTATTGTCACCTTTTGGCTACTGTTGAGTGATGCTACTGTGAACATCCACATACATAGCTTTTGTGTAAGTGTGTTTTCAATTCTTTCGGTCATATCCCTAGAATTGCCAGGTCACTCCACAGTTGAACTTTTTGAGGATTGCCATACTATTTTCCAAAGTGATACATTGGTTTTTGTAACTGATCAGTGTTTCCCCTACTCAACCTGATGCATGTTCTATGATGTCCACATAAGAAAATATGTATGCCTTGGATGGTGTGGCTCGGTGGGTTGAGTGCCGGCCTGTGAACCAAAAGGTTGACGGTTCGATTCCCAGTCAGGGAACATGCCTGGGTTGCAGGCCAGGTCCCCAGGGCGGGTATGTGAGATGCAAACACACATTGTTTCTCTCCCTCTCTTTCTCTTTCTCTCTCCCTTTCCCTTTCTCTAAAAATAAATATATAAAATCTTTAAAAAGAAAGAAAGAAAGAAAACCTGTACACTTGTTCACAATAGCCAAAAAGTGGAAACAACCCAAATGTCCACCAACAGGTAGATAAATAAACAAAGTGTGGTATATCCATTCGGTGGAATAGTATTTAGTCATAAAAAGGAAGGAAGTATTGATTCAAGGTATAACATGAATGAACAGTAGAAATACTATGTTATATGAAAGAAGCCAGACACAAAAGACTGCAAATGACGTGATTCCACTTCCATGAAGTGTCCAGAAGAAGCAACTTCATGGAGACAGCAAGGAGACTGGCAGGGGAATGACTGCGGGCAGATGCAGTATTTCTTTCTGGGTTGATGAAATCATTCTAGAGTTAGACAGTGGTGAGGGCTGCACAACCTTGTGAATATATTGAAACTCGTAATTTGTGTACTTTCATCTGCTGAGTTTTATTGTATGTGAATTATATCATAATGTGTGTGTGTGTGTGTGCGTGTGTGTGTGTGTGTGTGTGTTTTAAGTGTCCTGCCCTGACCAGCGTGGCTCGGTTGGTTGGGCGTCGTCCTGCAAAGCAAAACGTCACCAGTTCAATTCCCAGTGAGGACACATGGCTGGGTTGTGGGTTCTGTCTCTGGTTGGGGCACATACGAGGGATAACCGATCAAGGTTTCTCTCCCTCTCTTTCTCCCTTCCTTCCCCTCTCTCTAAAAATAATAAAATCTTGTAAATTTTTTTTAATTTTTACGCATTTTAGAAAGTATACTCACAAACTGAGATCTGGGGTGTGAATGGCAAGGGCAGGGACAGATGGAACCTCCGTCAGGAGCACTTAGGGTCTAGGAAGCTTCTAAGAAGTGGGAAGGGCATAGGGCGAGTAACAGTAAGGCAAAGGGCCGGCAAAAGAATTTTCCAAGTAAAAGGAGCAGCTGGGCGCTCGCTTCAGCAGCACATAGACTAAAATGGGGACGAGCGAGATTAGCACGGCCCCTGTGCAAGGATGACATGCAGATTCGTGAGGTGTTCCGCAGTTTTAGTTTGCTAGAATTGTTGTGGTGACCACTTTGTAAGGTACGTAGATGTCAAATCACTGTGTTGTACACCTGAAACTAATATAAAACTGTATGTCAACTATAATATCTTTTAAAAACAGAGCAGCTAGTGCAAAGGCCCTGTGGTTAGAGGGAGAATGGTTCCAGAGAGAAAAGCAAAGATGGATGCAGCACCTGGGGGTGGAGAACTGAGCAAAGTGGCCCAGGATGGGACTGGGGCAGTGGGCTCAGTGCTCAAGAGACCACTAGCCTGCCCTCTGCCCCCACCCAGTTCCTGTATTAGAGCGTCCTATCACGATGACTTCTACAGAAAAGTCATTGGGACCTCTCACCCCAGAGCTCAGTGGATTGTCACCAGTGGGCAGAACTGGGACTCCAGAGTCAGAGGTGGGGAGTGGGTCCCAGTTGCTGCCAGTTACCCACTGTGTGACCTTGAGAACAGTTCACCATCTCTTTGAGCCTCAGTTTCTTCATTTGAAAAAAACATGGGTTAACCTATTGTTGTCCTTGTTTTTGTTATAAAGATTGAGATAATATTTGCCAAATGCTTTGCCTAGTGCCCAGAGGTGATAAGTATTCAGTAAGAATTTGCTGGCTATTATTATTGCCATTAAGCTTCATCATCTTCCTCTTCCTTTCTCCCTGAGCTCATGCCACACGTCTCCTGGTTGGGATGCCGTAAAG